>QUSF01000004.1:2878882-2978647 GCA_003676055.1 Chloebia gouldiae | reverse complement strand
AAGAGTTCCTATTTCCTCCTAATTCTAAACATCCTCTTGAACCTCCCAATTCCACTGGCAGCCCCAAGAAATTTATGGATTTTCTGTATCCACTTTCTGGGGGTGTGCACACAGATTGTTATCTTATCTGTAATGAAGTGTCCCTGTCTCTAGCAGAACTGCAGGTTTGGATGCCTCAAACAGCAGTTTTGAGGCCTGTAGCTGTGAATTCAGGGCAGGCTGATGAGCTGTACCTGTGCTTTGCACACCCATGTCCATGCCAGGACAAACACAGGCAAAAAGGGCATCAAAGAATCACAGAATGCTTTAGGTTGAAAGGAACCTTAAAGTTCATCTAGCTCCAACACCCCTGCCATGGGCAGGGACACCTTCCACCAGACCAGATTGCTCAAAAACCCATCCAGCCTGGCCTTGAGCACTTCCATGGATGGAGCAGCTACAGCTGCTCGGGACAACCTGTGCCAGTGCTTCACCACCCTCACAGGGAAGAATTTCTTTCTAATATCTAATCTAAACCTGCCCTTTGTCAGCTTAAGGCCATTTTCCCTTGTCCCCCTTTTCCTACCACTCGATATCCTAGTTTCTCCTGAAAACCTCCAGGTGGGGAGGAGAGAAAACTTCACTTCAGTCACGAATCCTGCATTTTTGGTCTTCTCTGTGTCTATAAAACCTTGTAGAGTCTTGAACTTGGTGGGACTTTGGCACATGCTAAAAGACAGCCACCTAGTGAGCTTCCCTCCTGAATGAGACACTAAACACCAGGGCCCTTTGAATGGAGCATTATTGTTCATTTTAGGTCTTCAGGTTATGCTCTTGCTATATGGCTGTCCAATGGACTGGAGGCTGTGAGTTTGCAGATGTACATGTGCACAGACACACAACTGGACCCCAAACTATCAATTACAGCACTAAAAAAGAAAGTTTGATATCTGCTAGGACACCCAGCTGAAGAGAAAAAAATAAAAAAAAGAAAGAAAAAGAGAAAAAAAAAAAAAAAAAAAAAAAAGGAAAAAAAAAAAAAAATAAAAAAAAAAAAAAGCAAGCACAGAAGTGGCTAGAGAACTGTCCAGAAGTAATAAGTGAAGTTTTAAAGCTAAGTTTGAAGACCAGCTGCAACTTGCCACACAGGAAAGAACAGAAGACAAAAGCGCCATTATGCTTTCTTAAAAATGTAAGAGTACAGCACACACACATTCCCTGACAAGGTCATTAAACATGGGTTCAGAGACCCACAGCAGCATATGCCCAGGTACAATGGGTGTTTACTCTCTGACTGAGCGAGGTGCTGGTATGCATGGGGGTTACTGTCACCTGAAGAATATAGATTTTGGCCCCATGTGGATCATAACTGCTTGGTTTGGTTAGTGCACAGAAATGCAGCTAAACCCTCCCCTTCAGATATCTAATTTGTTTGGAATGACAGGCATGTCCTGACTAAAAATTAATTCTGCCAGGTGATATAACTTGTTTGAATTCGCAGGAATTTGCCATTTGGAAAAAGGAAAAAGGAAAGACATTTAATTAGGGATGGAGCTAAAGCAGCTAATTTGATCTTTCTATGAAAAAAAAAAAGTCCCAACTAAATTACAGGTTAAATATGAAGACTGTGTGCTCTGGGTGAAGCATGCTCCCTGCTTGAAGGTATGCTTTGATGAGGCTTCTCCAGCTAAGAAACACAGCACACGTTTCTGTGAAGCAATAACTTTATCTTGCTGTTTGTTGTCTTCGTGCCTTTGACTCTGAGCAGACGGCCCAGCCATGCCAGGTGTTTATCCAGGGGGCTTCACCCTGGCACTGGGCTCTTTGTGGCATGTGGCACAGCACCCACAAGGAGGGGAAAGGCAAAGCTGGCTGCCGTGGCAAGAGGAGCCCACCTGCCTCTCCAGAGCTTCCCACCCCAGGCACTGCCTCAGCTCAGCCTGTCCCCTCACCTTCCCAAGGGAAGGAGACTCCCTACTCCCCTTCCCTGGAGCTGGGCAATCCCTTTTACCCACAGTGTTTTATCACCCCAAAACCTGTTTTATCACCCCAAAACCCTGTGGCACAGCTCCTGTGACAGAAAAGGTGTAGTGGGGAGTTAAAGGCAGGTGGGCACAGTGCCACCACGGTCAGGGCTGGCCCAAGCTTGGCCATGAGAACACTGCCCACAGCTTTGCTGTGCCCTGGAGAGCCCCAGGACATCTGGGAGCATCTGTGTTCGCCACATCCTCAAGGATATCTCAGCCCCTGCTCAGATGCAGAATGAGGCTTGGTTTGACCTCCTGCCCACAGAAAGCCAGGAAAATTTCCTGTTGACTTCCAGCACCACAGATCATTAATAGCACCAAGGACATATCCCAGCAGCAGTGGCTTTTGGGCTTCCTCCTCCTCAGGCAGGTCTAGGACTCCATTGCTCCTTCTGCCTCCTCTGGGACACCCAGTCCAGGAGCATGATTCAAGAGAGCTTCATCACCCAGCACATCAGAGTGCTTCAGACACAGATGGGCTCAGACTCACCCTTCCCCTGGCCATGAGAAAAGGGTCTAGACCACTAAAACCACATTTTCTGGAAGCAGGTTCTCAGATGGAGTCACTTCCTGACAGGGCTCTTTGTCTTTTATCGGGAGGAGTGAAATCAGGAAAAAAGCTAATTATTTACTGGAGGGAGATTTTTTGTTTAAATCTTTTCTCTTTTCATATTAGTGTCCTTCCAGTTTATTACTCATCTGTGGCTTTTATACAAGTTGTCTTTCAGGTGAGGCGCAGTGAAGTGGTGTTACATTCCATACATGTAGGGGCTTAGCTGCAGTTTCATTGTGTATTCAACCCTGTAATTAAGACTCAGATGGAAGACTTTATGCCTCTAAAGCAAAGAAATTCTAGGTTTCTTGGCAAAACATTTGGCTGAGTACATAGAGAGTGCCTTAAGTACTTAAATGGTCTCTACGTGAGGAAACCTGATGCCAGAAATGATGTACCTTAAAGGCAAGCTGTTGGGAAAAGGCAAACAAACCAGCGCTAAAACGCTTGATGTCCCAAGGTACATTCTTCCTGAGTATTATTTTTTTTCTTGGAAGATGCTCTGTGAGAGGAATTGTATTCTCAAAAATGACTTGTTGCTGGCACCAGATTAGTGCAAGCCACATAAGGTGTGGGAGTCAGCAAAAAGCACCTGACTGGTTCTCAATAAATCATAGGGGACTCAACCATCGCCTTCAAGCAAATCAATACAGCGCTGCTGTGGAGTGCCAACAGGCAGGAACACCCCGTGGGAGGGAGCCAGCGTCTTCCTTAGGGCATGTCCATGCATGGCTGCACTGCCGGGTCCCTTCAAGGGGAAGGAGGAGGGCTGTGGGACTGGAGGATGAGCTGCATGGCAGGGGGGTGTTTCAGCGAGTGTGGGGCGTTGGCACAGGAGGGTTTTACCCAGAGAAAACCCCCAAGGGAAAGGGGGAAGTGAGTCTCCTTCAGCCCTGCACAGACAGCCAAGAGCTGTGCTGCTGCCTGGGGATGGGCTGGGGCAGTCACAGCGGGGAGGAGATGCTCTGGATACAGTGGTGTCTTCTGCCTGGGTGTGCACTCATCATCCTCCCCTGCCTCTCCTCTCTGTGTGCCACCCTGCAGCCTTCCTGCATCCCCCAGGGCCTGCTGATGTGCAACCACTGCTGGAAGAAAGGCTTTGGAGAGGGGGGTCGGCAGAGCAGCCCTGTGATCCATCTCTCCAATTAACCTGCTCTTTTGTTTGTTGTCTCCTGCTGGAAGGCAGTGCCACTCTGTGCAGACTGAGAAGCTGGAACTGCTAGGTAGAAAGAAGGACAGAGTCATTAGACTCAGGAGTATCACCCACCTTGTGCTCAGACTCCTGGGTAGAGCAACATGGGCTCACAGCCTTAGAAACCACCACTGGGGAAATAAAAGGCAGCAAGAAAATTAATGCTAACACTAATGGTGTCTGGTTCACACAGGTCTTCCAGCAGTTGGTCTCAAAATACCACAAAAAGGGATCAATAACTTTTCTTTAATAGATGGAGAAACAGTGGCACAGAGCAGTGACCTTGTCACTGCCATCCAGCTGGCAGCCACAGAGCCAGAAGCAGAATTATATTCTTACCCCATGGTTTCCTCAGCCTAAAACCAACTCAGCTTTGCCAATTTGACTTTTCACAGTGCCATTGTAAAATTTGGCAAAGAAAGGTCCATGTATCCTCCACTCACCTCCCCAGTGTTTGAAGCCTATAAAATGCTAAATGAAACAGCAAAACCAGAGCAATAAAGATTTCTATCAATGGGGACCTCCCACTGCACAAGGAATGTATTTAGTTTGACCTTCAAAAGTAAGCATTTTGTTAAAAGTCTGCCTGAGTTTTTTAGGGGTATCTGTGCTTTCAAGGAGATGGTCTGCATATCAGATGAGCCAGAATTTTTTGGGATGTGCAAATTACTAGAGTGTTTTTTTTTTGGTTTTTTTTTTGTCATTAGGCATCAGAGTAAATAAGTATAAGCCCTACATAGAGCATCTTGTTGGGGCATACAATGTATATGCTCCAGGGCGCAAATATTTTACACACCCTCCCCTTTGATTTTTTTTTAATGGAATATGCAAATCATGCATGTTTCAGCTGGGATTGTCTCTCTTTGATCTGACTGTTCTCCATCCTGGAAATTCTTGCAGCAGGGATAAACTGAACTGAGATGTGCAGCTACAGGGAATTTCATTCTGCACTTTTGCCAAGCCTGTCAGGAGCAGCAAACTCACTACAGAGACCTTGGAGGGTGGCAAGAGGTTTGAAATGAGGTCTCTGCAAAGGAAAGGGCAGAGAGCCCTGCTCCAGACCATCGCAAAGGATGAGCAAAAGGGCTTGGGTACTATCCCTGTGAGGATGCACCAACAAATGGGACAGCCACATGACAAAAAGCCATGCTTTCCTTTGAATTGCAATACCTGTTGGCAGCATGAGGTGGTAGAGGCACTGATAGCAGGTCACGATGTGTGGAGAGCAGCATTTGACTCTCCTGCCAAGCCAAGACCTACGCCAGTCAAATCCCTGTCAGCACCTGCTCTTAGTGCTGCTATAAGTGTGTTATGTTTATGGCTACTCAGTTTGCTGCCTTTGCCCAGACTTGGCCCCGCGGGGTCTTAAAAATAATTCAGGGTGTGAACTGTCCCATGGTTGCACCTTCAGGTGTCCTGCTAAGCAGGGCAGGAGCTGCTCCATCCACAAGTGAGTCACAGGAAAATGGTTTTAGGAAGCACAGCAGGGAGAAAGGCTGGGGTGAGAGCCACCTGCACCCAGGCAGGAGAGGTCAGCTGGAGCAGGGAGCAGTGCCTTGGCTACGCTGCCAAAACAGCTCCCGCCAGGGCTTGAATTACCGCCTTTGTGCAAACAGCGCGCGGCCACCGCCACCAGCGCCCGTCTCTGATGGAGCAGATAGGGCTGAAAGGAAAACAGAACGGGCAGAGAAAGCAACATATGGTGATATGGGGGATTTGCTGGGTGAAACGTGCTCCTGCTCCCACTACAGCCTGGGGAAGCTTTGCCTCTGACCACAGCGACAGCAAAAGTGGAGCTCAGGGGACTGGACTGGACTGGAAGAGTGTTTTGGCACACAGAGAAATGTGTGGTGAAGGGACATATCCATGGCCAGGATGACCATCCACCTGTATTCCAGGCTGTGCTGCAGTGAAGCAAGCAGGAATTTCAAAGTTTTCAGGGATAACCATTTGAGT
Organism: Chloebia gouldiae; assembly: GCA_003676055.1. Classification (NCBI taxonomy): domain Eukaryota; kingdom Metazoa; phylum Chordata; class Aves; order Passeriformes; family Passeridae; genus Chloebia; species Chloebia gouldiae. Next base: position 2,972,940 of record QUSF01000004.1, on the reverse strand, counting down.
TGTCTGCAGAAAAATCTACTTATACTGGGGAAATGAGGGAGGGAGGGAGGGAAGGAGGAAGGGAAGGAGGGAGGATGCCCTTCCTGAATTTGGAAAGCATTCCTGTTTATTTCTGCTTGCCTGTGGGGGAGAGGGAAGCTCAATGAATCATCCCAGCCACATAAAGAGCACAACTAAGATTTTACCTGAGCAACAAGAAAGCTTTTTCATGGCTCATAAAGGCTTATTGATTTGTCCTTTTCTATTTATGTGCCTCTGCATTTCCAGGAGCACAAGTGGAAAGAAAACATCCCTGAAAAACTCACAACACTATTAGCAGAGGTCTGACCCTCAGCCCCTTGACAGAGATGTAGCCCCTTGCCTCCAGCGATGGGTTTGGTCCATCCCCTGCTGACAAAAACAAACCAGCCCTGTCATGTGGAGTCCCTGGTGTGTGGAGCCCTGGCCTGCAGCAGTGCCCTGTGCTCCCCAGTGTCTCTCCCCTGCACACATTTGCCTTTCAGGCAAGCGCAGGACACTGCCAGGAGTCAGCTGGGGGGGAGCCAAGAGTTTGGCCTGCAGTGTCTTGGGGCTTATCAATGGGCTGTTGTTCAGCTTGGGATTCCTGAGCTCCTTAGTCACATCTTTGCAGGTAACTATAAATCACCTTCTGCAGAACCCGGGGTTTTGCAATACTTGGCCCTCTGCAGTTTTGCCTCTTCTGCAAATAATTTTTGCTCTGCTTCAGACAGGCCTTCCAGTTACAGGTTCTGGGTTCACAAAAAATTAGTTGGGCTGATTCTGCTTCCTTGCTGAAGTTATTACATTTCATTAAAATCAGCTAGAAATACATTAAGTTTCTCTATGCTCTTGTTTTTCCTTATAAGGAATAGTTGCCAGTGGGCTGGAAAATTGGCAAAAGCATCCATAAAAACATCACTAAACAGGCTCAGGGAAAGACTGGGATGAGATTGCATACCTGCCCAAATGTGCAGGTCTGATCCAGGCCTTTCCCCTCCGGTGGGTTCAGTGGTGGTTGCTGCTTGAGGCCCTCCAGAAGCCCCAGTGCTGCGACACTGATCAGAGCTGCAGAAGCAGGTGACTTGTGGGGTCTCCCTTTCGCCCCACATCAGATCCCATCCACCTCTACGGGTGATGGAGTCCCAGGGGGCAAACCCTGCATCCACACCTTTCCTCTACTTCACGCTGTGCAGTTCCACAGGGCATCAGCTTGGCTGGGAGGAGGGCTGCACAGCAAAGTGTGTGTCCCAGGCAGCTTCAGCAGATGGTTTAGGAGTGCTGCAGACATGGCAGGGCTCTGCCAGGGACAGGGAATGCCACCATTCCCACGTGTGCTTTGGGACCAAGGGGATGTGCTGACCAACCACGGTGTCCAGCAGCCCTGGGTGCCAGCAGTGCCACCCCATGTCTGCGGGGTTTGGCTCTGGGGCAGCTCATCCAATGGCAAAGTATTCCCACTCCCTCAGCACTGAGCAAATTAGGACAGAAACAAGTGCATTGCAGACTTTAACATTTACTGCCTCATTTTTTTCTCACAGGCTCCTTCCCTGTCTACAAATTGGCTAAAACCATGGAAAAACCCCACGCTACTGCAGCAAACCATCAGCATGGCTGTCATGTCTCCCTGCCTGCTCCGCTTTGCCCATGGGAGCAGCTGCCGCATCGGCTGCTGAGGCTGCTCAGGGATGGATTTATTTTTAAATTTATTTTTTATTGCGGGGATAGTTTTGACTTTTCCACTTTTCAGGTTCACTCACCCTCTCGTCGGGTGTCTCTCCCTCTCTGAGCTCGCTTAATAATGCATGACAAGGGCTCGCTCTGCCACAGCAGCAATAATGCAGCGCGTCCCCGCTCCGTGCGGGGTCAGGTTTCTGCCGCTCGGGAATTCGACAGATGGAAACGCTGGGATTCTTTCCATGGCCCTCCTGCCTCCCAGGCCCCCAGGATAGCAGAAGATTATCGAGGGCATATCCCAGCACAGTCACAGGCATGGGAGAGGGAGGACCCATGGCGAGGGTGGTGGGGAGGAAGAGGGGGTATGAGTCATTATTTTAATGAAACTGCTGAAGATGAGAACCTTTCCTGTGCCTGGGAAGGCAGTGCACTCATAATCATATTGCTAATTAAATCAGTTTGGCTTCCTTAAACTGATTTTCTTTCACTCTCATGACTCAACTAATTAAAAAACTCAGACACAAGGCCCCCTCACCTCCATCCCCAAAATGATGCTTGTCTTTGTTTTTCCTTCATCACATCAGAAGCAGTCCTCTGTTCCAAGGGAGTGTAAAGATGATGTCCAATGCCTCACCCAGCAGGGCTGAGGCCATTATTAGATGCTCTAGTGCTTCTGCAGAACATTGTGCTGCCACTCCTGAGTCACTGCTGCTTTTAGATATCCACTCCTAGAGATGCAAGGACTGGTCCAAATGATCAGGTTCTTGTCCTGTCTATGCAGGGATGCTGCTTTCACATCAGTCCTTTTTGTGCCAGTTGCCCCACACGTGCCAGCCTGATGCAGTAGAGGAGGAAACGGAATTTCAGAGGCTGGTCTGATGGTAGAGCAATGTATAAATTATTTCCCAACCTATAATCTGTGTTGACTGTGAGAGCTGGGGTCTTCAGATGACCAAAGATAGGACAGCAAAAGGTGGATTAGGAAAAGCAAGAATGAACATGAGGTCACTGTAAAGAGGAGCAACCAGGAGGACATCACAGCCAAAGCTAAAAAAGATCAAAAGACAGCTCATTTGAACAGGTATGTCATATGAAAACAAAGCACTAAATGGTGATTTTCTGTGTCATATGTCTTTGTTTCTTTACACTGAGAAGTATTGTGGGAGCAGCAGCATGCAGAGAGCAGGGATATTGGGATTTAAGGATAAAGTGTCAGCACATGCTTGAGTATGCACAGGTGAGGCCATCCTTAAACATGGGTTGAAACCACACTCATCCTTCAGCCCTGAAGCTACCTCCCATCACCTCTCACTGTCACTGACGTTGGGGCATTACAGTTTCTGACTTCAGCCCCAGTTCTTTCTATATGTGGAAAGACCTGGGCTTCTTTATCTCCAGAAGTCATCTTTCCTTCCAAAAAACCAAAATCCCAGCTACCTTCCAGATTTCATCCCAGATTGAATAGTTTCTTGTTTCAGCAAGAGTCATCTGGATGGTAACAAAAATACTCATCTCCATTTTAGAGCAGAAAACATTGCAAAAGCCAAAGCTGGTTATACTTTATGGTTATGTCAGCTGGCTGAAGCAGTCTCACAAAAATAATGCTGCTGTCAGAAATGATTGCTGGGATATGGAAACACCAGTGCATCAGAAAGTAGAGTTTTGGGGACCATTCCATTACTTGTGCAGCTGCTTTCAGTGGAGAAAGACTTGAACAGGAACCCATTACTCAATGCCCTGCAGTGCCAGTGCCTGCCTGGGGTGCCCAGTCATGTCTGAGTGAGCCCAAGGACAGCAGGTTGCTGCCTAGGCTGGGTGCATCCCCTCAGCCTTCTGCAGCTGCAGCTCACATTTTACCACCTAATTCTGCCCCACGCAGCAACAAAGGTGCTGAACACAGAACTTAGACACATCCATGGTGTGAATTCACTCATTTTTGTCTTGGCCAGGACACGCACTGGCAGCTGTGGGAGCTGAGCATGCAGGGGCAGGAGCAGTGATGCTGTGGAGCCCTGGTGCTCCATGGCCAGCAAAGCTGAGAGGAGAAGGAGGATATGTGCTGAACTTTTGCATCTTCAGGTCCCAGTCAGTGCTCGGGGTGGCAGGGAGGATGTGGTGTGGCACAGCAGGGCTGTTCCAGTGGCTCTGGCTGGAGAGGGGCAGCTGGCTGCTGGCAGGGACATCACCATGGGCACAGTGACCCTCCCCTCAGCTCCTGGGAAGAGAGGCAGGGTGTAACATGGAACATCAGGCAGCCATATCATTTGACTTTATCCCTTTATGAGGCCACTCTGTGGTCTCTGTCAATCCTGGATGACAAGATGTGTAGATGGAAGCCAGCATTTGCTCCGTGTCTCAGTTTGGCTGCTCCAGCCAGGCTTAAAGTGCCTTGAGAACAGGGACAGAGACAGGTCCTGCACCAAAATATGTCACTGCTGGCTGACGCAATCCAGGCAAGAGACAAGGGGACTTAAGACAGCTCATGAAAAATATGCCGTGAGACTCTCCTTTAAACCTTGCCTCCAGGCTTTTGGACTTAAAAATAACACACACACCGTTGGCCATTTATGTTTAGCTCACTGGGGGCTTTCTTTCCTGCAGGAATGCAAGGATTAGATGGTCTCCTCCGCTTGTGCAGTGACTCCAGCAGCGTCCCATGAAGTGATCATGTTCTTCTCTCCTAAAGCCCGGGCTGGATTGGCAGCAGTGGTGCAACAGCAGATGCATGAATGAGATTCCAGCACTGCCAGTCCCGTCCCGGCGGGAAGGAGGGCCCTGCTGTAGCCAAGGGAAGACTCCAAGAGCAATGTGGGTGACTTTCAGGTCTGTTTAATAGGCAACAACCCCTTCTGATTGCAATGCCCCAATTTCTGAGGGTCAGAGCCAGCTGCCTGGCTGAAATCGGTGCCGAGTTGCCAGCAGGTTTCAGTGCACTAAAGTGGGGATTCTGGCAGGGAGTGGCTGCAGAGTTTTGTTAATCAAGGAAGTGTTAGATAGGCAGGTTTGATTAACAGGATGCAGCAAAGTCATCGGAGCAGAGAGTGTAACACTGGCTGGAATGTTGGCTGTGGCAGGGGGATGCTGGGGGCTCATAAACCTCAGTCTGCCCTCAAAAATTAACTCACTTCAATACATCAAAACAGTATGTGGGGTAAAACAAGCAACAGATCTGGTGCTGCTCCAGTTTCCTTGATTAAGCACTTTTTTGGTCATGTAACTATTTGGGAGTGGTGGGGAAGATAGAAATAAAAGAGGAGTTTTACTAGGAGAGGCCCAGAAGGAGCATCCTCACAACCTAAGTGTGGGTTTACATCTCAGAGCACACCTGAGATGTGGGCTCTGCATCACCGCAGAAGACACCTTGGTCACTGGGAGACACACTTGTGTTTCCACCCCTCAGATGGAAGCAGATGAGTGATGCAGCAGTGGACCAGAGCAAGCCTGACTTGCCTAGAAATCCTCTTGCAAATACAGGGAGGCAAATCTTGTTCAGAAGGAATTTCATTATCAGGGACAGCGAGGCTGGACCAGGTGCTGGCTGCCATGCTGGGTGTTGATGTGCTTTCCCTGGGTGGTACCAGCCCTATGTCCTCCCTCAGGAGCAGTCCAGCCACAAAGCCAGAGGGATGTAGGAGCAGACACTGCTGAGCTCTGGGCTGTGTCCTTCAGAAAATGATTCACAGAGGAGCTGGGGAAGTGGTTTAAGCCCAGGTATCACAACACTTCCCCACTTCCCACATCAGCTCAGGGAATCAGTGCTGCTTGTCAGAGGCTGCTGAGATTGCCATGACTTTCTCCTTCAGTTTCAGGCCTTCCTCGTGCCTCCTTCTTGTGTCAGCTCACTCATTTTGTGGTCTAGTCAAAACTCCTTCACGCTGGTGCCTCTTAACACATTTCACCTCCAACAGAGGTAAAAGATGCTGCTGCACCTTTGGGTCACAGGCCTCCTAAGGCACTGCTTTTGGAGGCTCTGTCACAGTATCACTACTACACATGGGGAATAGCCTCTTCCAGCTCACTTGATTGCTTTGAGATAAGCAGCCTTCCTCCAGACTGCTCCAGCCTCCTACCATCTTTATGGAGCAATTTGTTATGTCAAGTGTAGGACGTAGCATGGGACACCAAGGCAGTGGTCCTTAAAATGTGCTTGTTGGAGAAGAAACACTTTGCCAAGGTGAACTTGAGGTGAGAGGAACACATAGCTCAGATGTCAGATGCCGTGCTGAAGAAGTGTTTGGTGATGAAATAAAGATTGGTAAATTCTGTTGTGGTGGCTGGTTTGAGAGATCAAGTATTGCCTTCAGGCTAACTGTAAAAATGTGGAGAATCTAAAAGCACGTGGGGCTGGCAAAAGAAAAAAGTGGTACATGATCATTCATTCCAATCTAATAATGCTGGAAATAATTTGAAACAAATTAGAGGAGGAAAACAAAGAGTCAATAAAAAAATTATATAGGAAAGAGCAACCTGTAGGTATTGCTAATATTTCTTCTCCTGTATGAGAGAAAAACTTTCCTTGTGGATAATTGGACTCTCCAGCCAAGTAAGAATGTGTAATTGTAATTCACGTGGAGAAGAAATTGTTGGTTGTCATCATTAGTGATAATATATTAGTACTGGATGTTCTGATGAGGGCCTTCTGCGGTCAAGTAAACATGCCTGCAAGGCTTAGCAATAGTCCCTTCCTTTGAGGGAGCACTTAATTACATCTAGAGAGACCTATTGCACCTTCAAACATGATAAATTGCCATTACTAAGCTTCTGACGCTAGAGCTGCCTATCTGCTGAGCAGTGGTAGGGATCAGGAAACTCGGTAGGTGGTTCCTCAGTAAAGTAGAAGTCACTGCCACCATCTGAGTCTTTCCTTAATGTGTTGTACTTCCACACACCTCTTCATCTCCTGGGTGTGAGCTGGCCAAATGACACACACGATTTTCTTCTCTTCCGACCTCCCAGCCCCTTGCCAAGGTGCAATTCCCAAGAGACAAAACACCAGGAGAAGGTCTACCACAATTGCTGACCCAGCTCTCAGGATAAAAGGAGGTACCTCACCCAGCAGGTGCTCACAGGACTGAGCAACCCATGGGGATTCATGAAAAATCCTGTGTTCAGCCATTTCACCTCAAGACAGCTGCAGAGGTATTTACCAGAGAACTTCCACTGCTTCTCAGGGGAAGAGATTGTCTCTGTCTCATGAGTCCCTTGCAGAAGTCAGCTTGAAGAACAGCAGAAACCCCTGTTGATCCCTCTGTATGCAAATTAGCTCTTAATGGGGGAAAAATAACTTCAGTCTTTTTTCTGGTCACCTTTCTGACTTGCAAAGTGTTACCCAGTGGTCCCTATTAAAACATTCCTGGGGCGCTGTTGGGATGGCACTGTTCAGGCAGGCCAGGGAGAGTTCAGAGGAGGAAACCAGCTCTCTGATGCAAATGAGCCCTCCGAGATAGCTGGAAGCTCTTTCTTGTGGGCTCTGCTAAATACCAGGGTCTAACAGGCCCTTGTGTGCTCCTTTGTCCTGGCTGCACGTGCTGGATGCACACCCTGGTGTGACGTGGTGCTGTTTGTCCAGGCTGCAGGTTGGCCCCCCAAATTAAATCAGCACAGACTCACTGGGCCTGCAAAAAGAAGAGGTTCAAAAACCACCAGCTGAACACCAAGTTACACAGGCATGGGTCTTCCTTGGGGCTGCATTTGCCTTGGTTTCATAAAGTTGTAAAATCATTACAGTTGGGAAAATCTTTTAAGACCATCAAGTCCAACCATTAATCCAGCACTGCTAAGGCCACTACTAAAATGTCCCCAGCTGCCACCTCTACATGTATTCTAAATTCCTTCTGGGATGGTGACTCCACCACTTCCCTGGGCAGCCTGTTCCAATGCTTGAGCTCTCTTTAAGTGAAGAAATTTTCCCTGATATCCAATCTAAACCACCCTTGTGCAATTTTGAGGCCATGTCCTCTCACCCTATCACTTGTTAAATGGGAGAGGAGACTCTCCCCCCATTTAGAACCTTTCAGGTTGTTGTAGGGAGCAGTAATCCTCCCCTTTAGCCTTCTTTTCTTCAGGCTGAACAATCCCAGATTCTGCAGCTGCTCCTCACCAGACTTGTGCTCTGAGTTCCCGACTGGCTTAGCCCTGATGGCTTCACTGCCATATAAAGATGGTAAGGATCCCAAGGTAAGTGTCTGTGTAATTACTTGAAATACAACAGTGGCTCTTAAAATCAGATCTGTTTCCTTCAAGTAACTGTACAGAAAAAAACAGAGGCACAGTCCTGAGCAGGTCTGGGGCTCTCTGCCTCAGTCTGCTGCTGGGACAGCAGCTAAGCATGCTATGAAGTACCAGAAGCCCCTGTGATCACTTAAAAAGAGAGTGATGTTTTCCCTCAATGACTCAAGGGAAATCAGGCAGGTGAAACCCTGTGAGTGAAGTCCTAATTCATCAAAGTCTTTCCCCACAGGTCAGCATATGGTGTACTCTAAAATAGCAATATCAGCCTGATAATGATGTGTGTAATGTTGAGTAAGAGCATTTTCCCAGCTCAGTGCCCATGCAAATGGACAGTCCATCTCTGAGAACTCCCCAGCCTTGCTTGTCCTGAGACAGCAGGGAATGCAGTGACAGAGCTTGATCCAGTTTGCCAGACAGGCATTCCCTGGCAGCCAAAGCCCACAGCACACTTGCAAAGCTGCAGGGAGCTTTCCTGGACTAGGTGGTCAGGCCATAATGGTTTGGAGCTACTTAGGGTGTGCTGGCCCTCCCCAGTGGTGCAGTCATGGTATCCCCACAGGAGCTGGGGTGAGCTGATGGAGTGAAGAACATTTGCATTGCTGTGAGCCTCAGCTCCCCTGTGGCACCCAGCTGCAAACTGCTGCTGGGCAAAGAGAAACTGCTGCTGTGCAATCTTAGTTGCTTTTTGTCATACTTTCCACACTGGTTCACATCCTGTTCTCTTGTGACTGTAGCTCTCCTCTCCCTGTCTCTTCCAAGCCTGATGCCCTGCCAGGATATTTCCACTGGAAATCTCCCTGCCCGAGTCCCTGAGTCTGCACCCTGCCCTGCCTGGGGTGAGGGTACACCGTGATGTTTATTTGCCACGGGGCATCAGGGCTTGCAGCTCTGCTTTGCTCCTGCTTGCCTGCACATTCCCTCCTGGGATAACAGTATTGTCTCAAGGAGCAGCTGGCGTAGGTATGGGATCAGGAAACTTGTTTGGTCATGCTGTAATCAGAGCAGGAACTCTCTTATCTGCTCTTATCACGCAGCGCTGCCGTGCAGCTTCCCTAACACAGAGGATCCTCGGGGACCCTGCCAGCGTGGGACCAGGGACTCCGGAGCAGCATCGCTACCAGAAATGGATCAGGCTCTCCTCCCCGTGCTGACAGTCCTGTTCTACTTCCCTGAGGATCCCATAAAAGCATGGAGAGAAGGGAGAAGTGCAGGGGGAAATCTGTGCATTCATTGCAGCTCTAAATCTGAGGCCAGCTGCTCCCTTCAAGCAGCACAGCATTGAAAAACTGGACCTGGTCACGTTGCAAACCCCAGGGAAGGGGGTTTTGGCTACCCGTGAGCCTGCCCAGGGAGCATCAAAATGCCTTGGTATGGTGCACTTTAGAGATCACCCATCAGCCTGTGTTGCCTTATCCTACAGCCAGCCCTCCTGTGCTCATGTCATCTGCTTGGGAGTGATCTTGGAGAAAGCTGAGCCAAAGTTTTGGACTGCTTGAGCAATCCAAGATAAGACACAAACTTCACCACAGTGTTTTCTACTCCTACAAATCCTGCCCAGTGCTGCCCAGTTTCTGATCAGGAGTGAAGGCAAGTGCCAGGTCTGCTCTGTCCTCAGCCCTTGTCACAGAGGGTGGCCTGCTCCAAGCACTGGCAACCAGGAGCAGCTAATTAACCCTGGCCATATTTGAAATAATTGCTATTCAAAACAGAGCCATCCAAGCTGGTTAATGCATGCCCCACGTTGTGGTCAGTTGTCTCCTGGTGCTCCTGGGCAGCCAGGGTTTGGTGGTGCTTCATCTGGACCTCTCCTTTTCCACCTGGAGGGGTTGTGAAGGTGGAAACTCCAACTCTGAAATATGCCCAGTGGTTCCCCACTGTCAGTTCCGTGCACGTGTGACAGGATGAGGCAAGAAAATGAAACAGGAGTGGGAATTTCTGATGGCATTTGAGCAGAAGGAGAGGTTGGTCTTCAGAAACTCTGGGTTCAGGCTTGTTTCTGCACTGCCTCTTCAGAGGAAATGTTTCCAGATTTTTCCAAGCCTCTTAGAAAAAAAGCTGTTGAGCTCAGCAAATGCATTTCAGTGTTTTGCCTCAGACCTTTCTCACCATGAAATTCAAAAATACAGGGACAAGCCAGCAGTTGCAAGCTTTGTGCTGGGTCCAAGTATAGGTAAACTGACCTGGGACTGCTGCTGTCACAGCACCAATTGTATCTTCCTCCCTTTGGTACCCCTGGGGCTCCTGTGGCTGACAGCATCTTTATGGACCTCCCCCAAATCCAAGAACAAACAGAGTTTTCCATCATGTAAGGACTGCTTTGATTTATTGCAGAATAATCTATTGAAAACCGGTGGAAGGACTGTCAGGATGGGGAGAGGGGGTCACAGTGTCCTGGACAGGGGCTGAAAACAAATGGGGCAGGAGGCTTTAGTACAGAGCTGGGACATTGGAACAGTACAGATGCAAGGAATAAGCCTTAGGTTCAGCAGAGCAAGCTGCTGGTTTGGGCTGCAGGATTGAACCCAGTAAAGCAAGTAAAATATTGCAGAGGAGCAGGCAAAAGCTGTCACAGAAAGGGAAGCACCACTGCTTGTTTGCCTTCCTCTCAGTGTGCTGCAAGGAGCATCAACAGCTAAGCTGCATCTCATGGGCTGGTCCTGCATCTGAGGCATTGCCAGCATCCACAGGTCCATCTTGTCTCTTATTTTACAATAAATCACAGCAGCTCATCCCCTGGAAACTCTGTTTGTTCTTGGATTTAGGGGCAGAGGCACACTGAGGGCAGGCCAGGCTGAGATTGAATGTGTTTGCACAGTCCCTCCCCTTGTGGGATTGAATCCCTGTCAGCCCAGTGATGGATGCACTGCTGAGCCAGTGTATCTGATAACCACAATTATTAACTAAGTTGTTGGAGGGTCAGGGGTTGGAGGGCCAAACACCGTCCCTGCTCCAGCTTTTATAAGATTCCTTTGTGGCATTGTGTGTGAGCACAAGCCACGTGGGCAGGGAAAGCCACTGCCGAGCCCTGCCATGGTGGCTGAGCCACAGGGGGACATGCTGAGCAAGGGACAAGCTGTTTGCACAAAGGTGGGGAGAAATTTGCAGGGCTTGAGTCGCTCAGACCTGCTCTGTCTTTGGGAATGAATGCAGGGTTTCCCCCCACTCACTTCTTCGTTTGCCTTTCCTTTCTGCAGAAGGAGAAAGGGCACTGTGGCTGAACTGGCTTCCACTCCTCTTCTTCACTCCCTCCCCCTCCTCCTTCTCTGGAAAAGGTCATTCATGGGCCTCTCTCCTCGCTTCATCAGGGCCTCCCTGCAATTTCTTTCTCTCACACACATGCCCAGGATCTTTTCTGGAGAATTGCCCTCCACTGACTTACATCTGTGCACAAACACATGCAGAGCCCAGGGAGGCAGTTAGTTTCCCAGGCAGATGTCTCCAAGTGTTAAAAAAATAATCAGCTGCAAGCTGGGATGCTCCTATTCATCCTGGAGGGCAACCACAGAGGAAAGAAAGGGATGTCACTGTCCCCTGGCTCTTTATGGAGGGTCTGTTTCTTAAGAGGCTATTGAACCAGATTCAATGCACCACTGAGGCATCTAAGAGGGGATTTAGGGACTTAAAATTTGCCTGTGGGCACCAATACACACTTTGTGAACAAATGGCTGGGATCGTGAAAAGGTTATCAGGCCGACAAAAGAGGGGGAAGAAGCAATCAACTCACATTGGGGCAGAAAAGAGAGAATGAGAATAGAACAATATGGCAGCAGGATGCTCAGGTGGGCCCAAGACTGAGAGAAAAAACCCTGTGATGAAATTCCTGTGCAGAGACATGTGCTGCCCAGCAGCTTTGGGAAATATACTGGAAAGAGTGTAGAGGGAAAATGTGTGATATTAAGTCCATCCACTTCAGTGACTAAAAATACTTTTGCTCATTCTTCAGTGTCACAAGAAGACATTTTTGTCATAGCTTATTTAGACAGCTGCCTGCAGATAATCAGGTTGAGTCCTATTCTGTCAGTAACTTAAAAAAAAAAAAAAAAAGAAAAAATAAAGGAAAAGAAAATGCCATTCCTTAAATAAATTCAAACTTTCTGTGGGAACATGTAGCTTTCAACCAGAAGTGACTTTGCTGGAAGTTACACTGGCACTTTCTTGCCAAGGTCAAGATATTATCTCAGTCTTTTCTAAGAGCATTCTTCTTTTCTTTTTTCTGTTTTTTTTTTGAAACAACTTTTCATTAAATTTTAATGCATATTCTATTATAAACAGCAGTGTACTTCAGAAAACACTAAGCCTAGAATAAGGAGCATCGATTGTATTGATGGAAAATGTTCTCCTGACATCTGAAGTTCCACTTGTAACTTTCCAAGGAGATTTCAAACATTTTTTAAAAAATTATGCTTTGGTTTGGAAACAATATTTCCAACTCGGATAGGTTTCAAAACCATGCAAATCTGTGTCCCTCTACACCATCAGCAAAGGAAATTCTCGTCCTGTGTAGTTTTACTCATTTCTCCCACAGACCTGGGAAATGTGTCATCACCAGCTCTGCTGCCAGGCAGAGGGACAAGAAGTGGCAGAACTGGAAGAAGCCACTTTTGGGCCAGGAGGAATGGGAAAGCCTGAGAGAAAAAAACAAGCATCACCCACCCCCTTCATGGACATTCTTAAACTGAAAAGCCACAGGAATCCACACTGAGGACACGGGGCTCTTGTCCCTGCTGCAAATGTGGCAATATCCATGTGGCTTGCTGTCAATATGATTGCAGAGGGAATTCCTTGGGGAACATGTGTGAGAAGAGTGGAATGCAGCAGGGTGCAGAGACTCTGTGAGCATCCCTCGGTGAGGGGGTGCTGTAGGCAGCACCTTCTCCAAGTTTCTCCAAAAAGTGCCCCAAACAGGCTGTTTGTGGTCTGGGCTCTGGCTCAGGAGGGCTGTGCTACAGGTCTGTGGCTGTATTAACCCTGCTGCTTGGTGACCTCTGTCAGGAGACAACCTGGCTGCAGTCCCTGGGGAGGTGCAGGCAGAAAGGGAAGCAGGAGATTGCTGAAGAGTGATCCAGGGGATATCGATTTTCGTGGCACAACACAACAGGGAGAAAAGAGCTCCTGAAAAGCAGAATATTCAGAGGTGCTTTTCTTCAGAAGCTCCTGGAGTGGCTCCACTCCCAGAAATGTCAGACTGGCACTGGGAAGCCTCACTGCAGGCTGTCAAATTGGAAGGGAGGAGATTCTGCAGAGAGGATAACAGCTGAAGGACCAGAGCAAGCACACAGGGGAGATCAGATTAGAGGGGATCCAAATTGCTGGGTCATGGAACACTTGCCAGACAGGTTCTCTCATTGCACTTCCAAAATCTGAGGGCTTTCCATGAATATGGCATCTGCACATCACAATGTTTGCAGAGAGCGATGCCCATGCCCAGGGCTGGCCCACATCAGCAGCACAGAGCTGGGGTGCTGGGCATGCTCTGAGGTCAAAGGCAGGCTGGCCATCCCTCCCTCACAGCTGTCTCCAGACCCAAACACGAGCCCAGGCCTAGGGAGCAAGCCTGGGAATGTTTCTGTGTATGGGCAGACACCAAGCAGGTGCTCTCAGAAGTTCTCATTAACTCTCCATCAAGAACTCAGCTTCTGGATAGAATGGGGAAGGCAGAAGAAAGAAGCTGCACTGAAAACTGGCCTTATGGAGTAAGTTTTTAACACGTGCTCCTCTGCTGTGCCTTTCTGTCCTGCACAGAGAGCCCCTGAGCCCTGACTCGAGAGCTGGACAGTGCCCCAGTTCCCCTGCAGATGTGTGAGCTCCAAGTCCTCTGCACTTGTCTCCCCATTTGGGAAACCACTCTGAGGTCACTTGGGAAACTTGGCACTGGGAGGTTTCAAAACCGTGTCTGAGTCAGAGGTGCAGAGCTGCTGCCACGAGCTTGGTTTGTGAGATGACTACACACAACATCTCTGACATGAGAGCTGATTAACGCCACCCAGGCCATTGATGAAGTTTTTGCTGAATTACCTCTCTACTTTACCCAAGATAGGTATTTTTAAATTTTTTATTACTCATAAGGAAGACAATTTTGTCATGTATGTAAACTATGGGCTGCTCTATGGCATCCAGACAGCCCTGCAGGAGAAGGCTTCTTGGTCTCCTGTCCACACTGAAAACAACAAATATTAAATATTTCTTCTTCTGAAGACCAAAGGACTCACAGCAAGGTTAAATGTGAGTATTCTTGTGCAAGGACTTTATATTTTAAAGGGGAAATGATCTGATAACCCAACAGACCCCATGCAATGCCCCCTTTCAGTGACACTATTTTGTGGGTTGGTGGATGAAATGGTGAAATGTTCTTCACTGTTCAATCAGCTGCAAGCAGAGGATTCTTGAATTGTCACCTGAGACCCAACACTGCACAGATGGAAACAAAACACTTCCAACCAAGCTAATAATTCCCAGGAAGGAATTTGTTTGGTGAATGTGAGCAAGATCCCTCAGAATTCCTTGGAGCTATTGACTATGGCCTTAGGTTTTTCTTGGCAAGTTGTGGGTGGAGAGATTTGTTGGGGCATTTTAAGATTTTGTTTGTTTGTTTGTTTTCAGAATTTCAGATGCATTCTGATGAGAAATGCAGGATGTGGCCTAAGTGCAAACTGAATAAAACTTCACAAAGGACCTGCATTGACACAGGACTTTCTGTAGCAGGGAGAACAATTCAGCGAGGATCAATAATTGTGTCCAGGGAATAGAAATGGGAGATGAACTGAGCTGCTAATTGTTCTGTCCTAGTAGATACCAGGCCAGGCACTAGCTGGCCAGGGAGCAAGGGGGCTTTTCTCCCTGTCCCTGCAAACCACGGGTGTTCCTGGCTCTTCTCCACCCTGGGCAAAGCCAAAAGCACAGTGAGGTGAAAGCACAGTGAGGTGGGTGTAGCACTTGGGTTTTGCGTGGGATGGAGGGGAGCTGGAAGGTGTCTGCCCACTCTGCACACCAAATTGAACACAGAATGAAGGCTGCATGGGGGGCTTCCTTTTGGTGTTGAGCTAAGAAACACATGGAAAGGAGACCTCTTTCTATAGCGAGCAGCACTGGCTGTCAAGTCCTACATCTTGAGCTTTCTCACCCCAGTCTTCTCTCAGAGGTTTAGATCCTAAAAGCACTGATACAACTGTGCACAATAGTCAGATTCTAGATGGTGAGACATTGTTCCTCCAGCATTCAGGTGCTGTTGGTGTTTTTATCCTTTTCCTTTTTAATGGCATTAGAAAAGCCCCTACAGTAATGCTTAGAGCCTGCTCCACCTTCAGTGTTGAGTCAATGCCCCTTATTCCAGCATGGACTCAAAACACCACAGACTGCTCCCCACAGCACTGCCATCAAACCTGTCCTGGCTGGTCAGAGATAACCTGAGATGCCAACACCCATATCCAGAGCAGTACAGGGCCCTGAGCTGTTTCTGTGCCCCCATGTTGTATTTCCATCACATTTATCAAGTCATGCCATCTCTGAACAGCACATGGGTATTTTGTTAGGTTCTACATAGATAAAAAACAACTATCTTTTCTTTCCATCTTTTAAAACCCATTGTTTGCTCTTTATTCATTTCCTTTTGCTGATTTAATCTGGTGCAGAAATGAGCCGTTGCAAGCTGGATCCTCTGAGCTCCTGGAGGAGGCCTGCACTTGGGCACCATCCCACAGAAACCATCAGCTCCTTGTCCAGGGTGGCCACCTCCCCTGGAGATGCTTGCCCAGCACCTGCTGCCCACAAGATCTCAGCCACAGGAGGGTCTTTTCCCAAAGTTTGGTCACAGGCTCTTTCCAGAGCCTGAGGGAAGGATGAAACATCCTGAGTTTTGGAAAGAATTTGGAAACTCATTTCTGATGCTGTTTGGCAGGGATATATGCTGTCATCATGGATGTAAGAGGCAGGGGAGAAAGGCAGACCTTAGAGGCTCAGAGCCTCCTTAATTTCAGCAAAGAGAATTGCAAGACAGCCTAATACATAGGTTTTGAAGAGGTGAATATATTCAGCTCTTCTGGGATCTGCAACATTACCAAGGCAGAGAAGGACAAGGATTTTTGAACCAGAAGGAAAGCACATGAGTGAGCAGTGATGATGACCAGTTTGTGGGACAAAGAGAAAGAGGTGCCCCATCTCCCACTGGCTTCAGAGCAACATAAGCTTCAGTGAAACAAGCTACTGAGTGCGAGTGACTGAGCTCAGTGATGTGTGTAAATCCAGACTTAGCAATTCCTTCTGGCCATAAACACTACGACCCTGCTGGTTCTCACAGTTTACCGGTGGGAAAGGCCGAATTTGGTAAACTCAGACATACATGTCACGTGCTATATTTATACAAACCAGTGCAGCTCTCTCCTTGTAGGGGAGCAGCCCTGTCCCCATGTGGCAGCAGTCACTCATCAAAGGCCAGCAGCAAGTCTGGGATGGGGGGACAACCCCTGGGAGAGTGGCTGGAAGCTGTCCACAGCTGTCTGGTTGTAGTGGTGGTGCTGGCATCCCAGACTGGCCTCTCCATTTCCAAGGAAGCTCAGAGGCTGAGAGGGAGGGTTCTGTGCTCCCAGAAAGGCACTTGCAAGAGATCCAGTGTTGGCAGCATCCTGGAGCACTCAGTCAGGAGCCTAACACAGAGTGCTGTAGATAAACAGCATTCACATGGCTGTGACCAGATCTGATGTTGCTCTGCTTCATCTCACATTCATATAAATGCAGTTCTCAGAAAACCCAGAGAGACCTAAGCTTTACCAGCCCGCTGATCCCTGAAATAACAAAAAATAAAATCCAAATGAGGTAAAACCCTGCAAGAAATATAAACTTTGTAACTCCCTAAGCCCACTTTGATTCCAGACTGCTGCTCTTGCAAGACAGAAGAGAATTCCCAGGTTTTGTCAGGAATTCAGGTTCACCTCCTGCGCAGGAATCTCAGGCACCAGCCCTCTCTCTGTTCCCTGCAGGTAATACCCATGTGCAGACAGAAATGCTGCTAACCCACCTGAGCTCCAGCACTCGTTTTTTGTG
Source organism: Chloebia gouldiae (assembly GCA_003676055.1). NCBI lineage: Eukaryota > Metazoa > Chordata > Aves > Passeriformes > Passeridae > Chloebia > Chloebia gouldiae. Next base: position 2,955,999 of record QUSF01000004.1, on the reverse strand, counting down.
AGACTCATGGCATTAACCAGGCCTCCTCTGAGGGGATCTCGAGCATGGAGGGTAATGCAGGAGCAGCGTGAAACCATCGGGGAGAGTAACCAGAGCAGCAGCGTCACTATGGCGATGGAGATAAGGGGCAGCTCTCACAGCACAGCTGATGAGTGACATGATTTCTAGACCTTTCAATGCCTTGAAGTGTTTTCCTCCTTGACTCAAACTAGAAGTACCACAGCTTAAAAACAATGCCCCCGGGGGGGGGGGGGGGGGGGAAGAAAAAGGGTCAATTTTTCCTTCTATTTTTAAGTCTCACTTCACCACAATAGCTCCAATATTTCACTCCTGACTCAAAGGCAAAATCCGAGGGAGCAGGATATGCTGTAGGGTATCTCTCTTGCCACACTATTCGTGTTATTTTCAAGTTCCTCTCTCCAGGGTTGATCTTGGCAGCAGATCACAGCGCCGGCGCAGCACAATGTAAACTGGAGCCATTGTTACTCCATCTCCCGCTCCTCATCGCTGCAACAACATTTCCCCACACGCCTCCCTGCAAATTGTTGCATGTCCCATCCTGCTTCCCACCCCCCTCCAAAATCCATTAGGCTGCTGCAGTCCAGCTATTCATCTCGCCCTCTCAGAGGCACTGGAATAAAGTGGTTTCTCTTTGCTGGCTGACATGGTGCAGGGTTTTGAGAACTCGGTGACAGCAGTGAGTGGCTGTGCTGCTGGGCTGCCCAATGTTTCATGTCTTGTGCACCAAGCAGGCAGAAGAGGGTAGTAGGGAAGCGGGCAGCTGTCAAAATGGCCTTAAATTACTTCATTCTCTTCCATCACCTGCTGAAGGCACAGTTGTGGGTCTGGTAGGGGGCTGAGGAGGTGACCCCTCTGCATGGAGGTGGTGCTGTCTGGGGGTGTACCATGGTTTGGATTAATACAGCCAGGTGACTTTGCCTGATGGAGCCAGAGCTGAGGATGAGTTGCAATATCAGAATATATTGCAGGGCCTCAGGGCCTCAATCTTCATCACTGTGGACTGCTATATTGCAGCTATTTCTGGGACTTCTCCATACAAATTTGAGGCACTGATGTACATAAATATGATGTAAACACGTGTGTGCATCTGTGCTCACTCTGCCGACAGCACAAGCCAAAAGGCACCGAGCAGAATCAGCAGAATGCTGAACCTCAGCTGACCCACGTTGCTTCATGGGGGTCCTTGATAGCCTGGCCCCAGCAGCTGCAGCAGAAGGAGGCTCCACCAGCAAACCCAGCCCCAAGCCCAAGGAACTCCTCACAGCCACGCTCTGCCCACACTCTGCCCAGGCTGCTGGTGGATGGCACCCAAGATGAGCTGGGAGCAGTGGTAAAAGTGACATCCATGGGAGTTCACCGCCAGCTTCAGTGAAACAGGATCAAGTCTGCAGTCACTTGGCAACCTGCTTTATCAACCTGAACTTGTATCTCTCTCTGCTGCTGTTTTTCCAAGGGCTATTCATGGTTCAAAGCTGTAGACAATGCTGTTCCTTTCTTCACTCACTGCCACCTAGTTATCTCTGGCAGAGTGTGACTCTGGAGAGAAGCAATTTGAGAGAGGAAATACATTGGAGATGGAAATAGCATGGAAGATACAACAAGGACTTGACTTTCTTGCTTCTATCTTATTCAAGATTATGTTTCCTGACTGAATCCCTGAAGACATTTGAGTTGTTTTAAAAATTATGAAAGGAGCAAAAGCAATTTTTTCATGCACATTGCAGAGAATCCAGAACGATTCTGCTGATTTCCAAAGTGTAAAAGTGGGAAATTGGGGTTGGCATTTGACCCTTGGCTAAAGCATGAAATATAGGGAAGGCCCAGTGGCCTGGAGGAAACAAATGTGTGTCCCAATCAGATACAAACATGGGAACATTTGTTTCAGCATCCCATTCCATAGCCCTTTGGAAAATTCATCTTGGTCTCTGCAAACATTCCATTTCATAAAAATTCGGTAGGTGGACAAAAAGTTATAGAAAGGGATAATTCTACAAATAATATCATGACAGGACAGGGTTTTGTTGAAAGAAATGACTGATGAAACCCAAAGCCATGGATTCCAAACTTGGGTATGCTCCTGTTCCTCAGAATCTTGCTGGATCAGCTCATCTGCATGGTGAGGAAGTTTGTCTTCTCATCCTGGGCTTACCCTGAGTTTCCTAACTTTACACCAGATTTGGCTCAGGAGCTCTCACACTGGAGCTTCATTCATGAAAAGGTGCAGTTAAACAAGTGCACACACCCCGTACAATTTTTATATTAAGAGTTTTGCAATCTGGACAAAACTTTCCTTAAAAGACTAAAGTCATCCTCCCATGGGTGAATCTGATTGGATTGATTTGATATTCTGTAAAAAGGTATACGTAGACATCAGTTATACAATAAGTTTGCAATGAATTAACAAAATTTAATGAAGAATGAACAGAATAAAAAAATTACAGGAAATTTTTAAAAGCGATAACATTGAGGAAAAAAAATTTAAATCCTATTTTTCCCTACTTAGCTGACCTGCAGAAATTAAGGCTAAAAGGTCACATACACCCCAGTGGGATGGTGCAGTGGCTCTGCTTGGAGCAGTTTCCTGAGGATGAAGGGTGCTCAGGGAAGCATCCCATGGACAGAGCTCCTGCCCTGCCCCATCTCCTGGGACATTGCACTGGCCAGGACACTGGGGTACAAAGTAGCACCAGGACATGAACTTATTCCCTCCATACCATTGGGACTGTGTGTTGGAAAGCCTCACTGAGAGTAGCTCTGAAGAGATCCAGAGCTGCCAAAATGCCCAAACTGAAACTTTCTGTCTATTTTAATCTAATCCAGCATGATAGCAAAGCTTTTTCCTGCCCGATCCCAAGTGGATTTTCAGGCAGAGAAATTTATGAGAAGTAAACATCTAGAGTTAAATAAACACTTGCAGGCCTCTGGCTATCCTGTCAGGGCAGTAAAAAAAAAAAAAAAAAAAAAAAGAAACCTGACAGCAAATATTAGCAACAGATTTTTAACAGGTGGAGGAATTATCATATGTATCTAGGAAAGAAAACAAAACAGGCACTCCTAAATCACCAGCACTGATTTAAACATGAGCTTTTAAATATAGTGTGTGAGCAGCAAATGAGTTCTAATTGAGGAGAGGTTGTAAACAAACAACAGCTTTCATCTGCAGCATCACGCGCCATGCGGGCCCTGTGCTGGGGCTGGACCGAGCTGCCACAGCCCAGGCCTGGCAGTGGAGATGGGAATGAGCTCTGATCTCCTTAAGGAACGCCAAGGCATCCTGGAGCAATGAGGAACAACAGACCTGGACTCACACTTCTCAAGGTCTGGATGGGCGAAAGCAGCAGTGCCAGGTCAGTGAACCAGGCATGCACCAGGATCCCGGCGCTGCTCCTGGTCCAGCTGCTGCAGGGACCCAGAACAACATTTGGGAGCCTGCCATGCCATGAGGGTCACTTTCCAAAGCCACCTCTGAGACACCTCATTTCTCCTGCAATAAGAGAAGTGAGGGCCCTTTCCAGCAGCTGTGTGGGCATCTGATCCATGCCACAGTCACTCATCATCTCCTGCTCTGGAGAAAAACTGCTTCGAGATCCATAAGCACCATGAAGAGTCTGAGGAGCAATCTGGGGGCTGGACAAAGAAGGGGACGTGGCTGGGAGCAAACCTGTGAGAGACAGCTGGGGCTGTGGTCAGAAAGCAAAGCTCTGCTGCAGCAAAGCATGCACAGTTAACACTCAGCTGGTGATGCAAGAGCGGGGGAGATGCAGCGTGTCAGGAAACATCCACGCAGCGCAGATACAATCAGGCTGAAAACACACAGAGCATGCCAAGGAAGTAACCTTGAATGTCTGCTGGTATTTTTCTCTGGAAAGCAACAACAGGATATTACAAAGGGACAGAAGCATGGACTTGGTTGCCAGTTCTTACCAAGATATATAAATTACCTGCCCTGGAAATGAGCGTGAAAGGGAAAAGTGTTTATGGCCAGTCCCAGACCAGGGCTCCTTAAAAGGCCAGCCCTGGTTCCACTTGTAGCAGTGCCCCACTGAGCTGTCACAGTCAGCTGGTTTTGACAGCAGGATGGTCACAGTCAGCATAAGAGCTCAGCCTTCCCACTGGGTGTGCAGGGAACACATCCCAGTTGGGAAACACTCCCACTGCAAGAGGGATGTCCTGCACCAGCCACACTGTGTGTGCCAGGCATCTGCTGCTGGGAAGAACCAGCTAGCCATATTCACATTTTATTTCTATAAGTTTTAATCTCTCTCTGCTCCAAAAAATTATTAATTGCTCAGATGAGCTGAACCAGAAACTGGCAAATCAAAGCCACCCTTGTTTTGAAAACACATTGCCCACAAACCCCAGATTAGCACTGTGCCCCACAGCAGGAGAAACACAAACCCCAGCAGAATATAGCACCCGCAGCTCCCAACCTTTAGTACCCAAATTTAGGCATGTAGATAGAGCAGCTTAACCCCGAGGGTTGCTGGGACCCATATAGACCACCAGAGTCAATGGAAGCAGCAGGTGCTTGGAAACATTGCGAATCAAAGCACTCGTTTAGGGCACTAAATATAGAGCAAAATTCAAACCCCCAGGCTGGAAAATGTCGGCCATGTGCTCCCTCCACTGCCCCGTGCAGTGGGTCCCACACAGCCAGGCTGGGGCCACACGATGCCCGTAGAAGGTGCTGGGTCTCTGCTCCACCACCACTGCCCATTAACAGGTTTTTATCCAGGGTGACACGGTGCAAAGAGGGTTCCCCTCCTCACTTTTTCAGAGGATATTGCTGCACTTGAGATAACCCCACTGGTTTATCTGCCCTGAAAGTGATGTCAGCAGACTGTCAGAACCCCCCTGGGGACCTGCCCTGTCCGGGGGCACCTGGGACCATGCATGAGGGTTGTCTCTGTGCCACCAAGCCAGGCAGCCTCACCAGGCTGAGGGTGGCAGCTGGGCACATCCCAGTGGCACAGGGAACCCAGGCAGCACCCCTGCACTTCTGAGAGAGCAGAGCTCTTCACTGTTGAATTTTGTTATCTTCTTTCTTTTTCTGGTTATCATTTAATTAAAAAAAAATGAAGAGAAATAGAGAGGAGAGCCTGCTGATCCATATTCACCTTTTAACTTGCCCATGTGTTCAATGTCAACAGTTTTATCTCCCATTGAGAAGCTGCTGCACTCACCGTTTCTGTTTTCTTTTGGGAAGCAGGGATGAGAAAATGCTGCAGCAGTTAAGCCTGCGGTGCCCTGTGGAGAGCCCAGCCCTGCCTGGGGGAGTTTTAGCCCCACAGAAGGCAGAGCAGGTCAGGGATATCACCTCAGCCAGAAAAAGGCTGGCTGGCACATTCCCTGCACAGGCTGAGCAGGGGGTTCTCCACTGAGCAGCCCTTTCTCTCAGCCTTTTGCACCTCCTCGTAAGTTACACATGGAGGATTTTGGAGTGGAGCTCAGTTGTGCAGACATACATCGGTGAGGGGACCACCAAAGAGGGAAGCACTTAGATAAGCCACATGGCAAAAGGAGAAACAGATACAAACTGTCCCAGAATTTCTAACCCATGGAGAGGTCAGGCCCCGGGCCCACAGCTAAAAAAGGTACAAAAGGAGGGACAGCCCCCTCCTCCCCAACAGCTATCATACACTATTTTGAAATGATGCTACACCTACATGTTTATTTGAAACTCTCCTAGATACACAGAAGTAATTTTGTGCTGCTTTTGCAGCACTTGCAGGTATCAGGACCTAGAAAAGCCCTGCCTGAAGATTTCTTCTGCTCCTAGAACAATAAGCTGTCTGAAGCAGTTGTCAGACATGGGTAAGCTTTTTGTAAGAGGCAGCCCAGTGATGAACCAGAGCTATGCTGGTAGACAGTGGTGGGGAGAAGCCTCCTGGGCTGCTCTCCTCACAGCTTGAGCTGTGTCTGCCCAGGGCTGGGCACAGGGCAATGGCCACCAGCCACCCTCCTTCTCCCTTCTGCCTCTCCAGCAGCAAACCACACGTGTGGTGGTGCAGCATGACCGTGGCCCTTTCAGCCTCACCTGGAAGAGTGCAGGGCTGTGGGTTCACCACAGGCTGTGCCAGCTGTGACTTGTGGCACGGCGCTTCAGCAGCAGAGAAATTGAAGAGGGTTGAACCAGTGCAATGTGGTACCTACATAACCCTCACCTCTAGATCTTACTGATGTACCATTCCCCAAAACACAATCTTCTTCCACACTCACTGATGCCCACATCCTTTTCAGCCTCCTTGCTGCTGGGAAGGCTGCAGGGCTTGCTCCTGAACTGCCTGGTGTGCACGGATCTTTGTCATTGGCAAATGCAACCCCTCCAACCTGTCCCTAAAAATACAGGATCACAATGCTCAGGCCCACTGTGGACCCCCACATCCCAGTGCTGCTCCTTGCAGACAGTCATGGTAGAGTGAGCTTCTCGAGGGATCCCAGCACTCAGAACAGTGGGATTCAGACAGCTTTGCTCTAACAAGAGCCAGGAACATGCAGAGCCAAGGCATGGAACAACCACCTCTTCTTCCTCATCAGTCTTGAAGCCAGCATGGGTCAAAAAGAAACCAGTGCACCAGGGATGGTCAAGAAAGGATCTGAACAGAGTATAAAACAGCGCTGGCCTTTGTGGGGTGCCCACACATTAGATGCTGTTTGGTTTGGTCAGCCTGACTGCAAAGGAACAAAGAATAATTTGGAAGGGCACAGAGATCATATAGGAAAACCAACTGGAGACCTGGAAGAGGCCTGCAAGTGGAAAGAGAAAACACTGTGACTTTGAACTCCAGGACTTACAGAGAAAGTGGTGTCTGCACTGTAAATCCCAAATGGTGTGGAGATGGAGAGGGAACAACTGCTTGCTCTTTTTACATCACATTTTTGAGGAGCAGGTTCACAACAAACAGAATAAAGTGCTTTTCCTCCCAGTTCATGGTGCAGTTGTGGAATTGCCACACGATGTTTTGGAGGCCTAAAGCATAAAAAGGATGATATGATGTACAGAGAAACGGTGCCTATCAAATATGACCCTAAACTGCTGACTGAAAGAGCTGGATGGATCTGAGAAGGGCTCATGCTGCAATTTGCTGCTGTCTTGCACTTTCTGCAAGCATCTTCCACCGGCCACTGCAGGACAGAGGATGCTGCAGTAGATGGACCTTTGATCTGCACCAGTACAGCTGTTGGCTGAGCAACTTCCACCCACAGGTGGGGCTTCATTAATGAACAGGTGGGGTTATGCCCAGAGTTACGCCCGCAGGCAGGTGGCCAAGCCTTCAAAGGGCCTTCTGGAGGCTGCTGCCACAGCAGTTTCCAAACCTGCTCCACAGCTCCCTGCCCAGCCTCCTTGCACAGCCTATCGGCACAGCAAATCTGCCACAGGGAGAAGTCACCTCCAACCCAAGCCTCCTTCAGATGGGCGGGAGAAAAGATAGGATAACAGCTGAGAAAGACCCACAAGTTAACAAGTCTCTCCCTACCCAAGAGGGCTGAGGGATGTGCATTTGGTTGGCTGTCTGGTTCTTTTGGTTTTTTTCTTTTTTTTTTTTTTGCCAGAACATGCGAAACCAACAGCCTCAATTTGGAATACAAAGGTCAGAAAACATCCTGCCTCCCTAACGATGGTCTTGCATCCTTACAGAATGTCACATTTACACCTGCAAAGTGATCCTCCTGCCTTAATCACCAGTGGAAATCAAGAAATCTTAGTTTGACTTCAGCAAAGCACATTCATTGTGTCTCAGTGGTCATAAAGAATAATATAGATGGAGTACGTTAATATGACTGAAAACATATGACTGAAAACTGCATAAGTTTTCCATGTTTTTGTTTTTTTTTTCCCATCTAGAAAAAACTTTGTTGCCAGGGAAAAAAAATTAAATAGACCTTTTTATCTGAGCTTCTAAAGACTGGCTCATTGGTCCCTCAAGGCAGTTGATTTATGTACTCCTTTCATAAAGACAGTGCAAAGTGTCCTTTGAGAAGGATTTCTACAAAATCATGCTGGATGTGAGCAGAAAACCCCAGATTATTAACTTTGAAGAAGGACAGGTGGGTCTCTGTTCAGCTCATTTGTAACGTACACTGCCTTGGACATTGTCTGTTTCTTCTTGCTCTAGAAATAGTACATATAATATATAAAGGAGATTAGTAAAACCATCCAGATTTCCTAGATGGATGCAATCTAGCTTTTTCAAGGGAAAAGGTGACCCAATGAACTATGAAACGTAATGATTCTCATAAAAAACTCAAAACTTCTGACTTTGGAATATTATTTATGACATTCATTTGTAAACTTTTGATTGCAAGCACATGTTTGCAATCAAGTGGTTGAAGCAGACTTTTTGCACTTAGTCTAAGTCCCTGTCACACTGAAAAAATATACAGAGCATCATTTATGCAGCGCAAAAGCAAAAAGTTCAACATATTCATACAGAAACAAGGATGGACTTTGGAAGGATTTAGTAATCTGTCACTCTCAAGGGGACCTTTTGCACCTGTGCTGTTTTATAAGCCCATTCTTTAGCTCACCACCTGTGATGAAATAACACAGGGCTAGTCAGGGATGGCTTTGCAGCACTGAACAGAGCAAGTCAGAGAGTCATGTAATTTTTTCTCAGCAAGAGCAATATTCTAAGCTTGATACAAGCACCAGCCTTAGTCTTGAGAATGGAGGAAGAGCAGACAACCTCTACTCCCCATCCAAAGCACTGGGACAACCCACTAACAGTAACAATGAGAGAGCTCAATTCAGTCACACATATCATATCTTTAACATAAATTTCTCTGAAATTTTGTTGTTACACACTAACCCCATCCCTTTTGTCTAAGTTTCTTCACATCTAGAACTGCAGCCGATGTCCTCTGCAGCTTTCAAGGCAAGGACTGAAATGCCTTTCAACCCTTAGCTTGTTCTAGAAAAGGTATGGGCAGAGTGAGTTATTTTGCTGGATACCTTAACTTGCTGTCCAAGCAGTCTGATCTGAAGAGGAATAATTACATAGCCTGCTGGAGAACAAACCAGACAACAGTAAATGTCCAAAAAAAAACCCCTGAGCTCAGCAGGTGTTTCAGGTTAACATCAGGTCTTGGAAAGAGCATCAGGGAAGAAAAACTAACCCAGAACTACTCATTGCTTAGAAAAATCACAAGAGTCCATTTATTAGTTTGCCTCATTACGTAGTTCTTGTAACAGAGAGGATTCTGGCAGCACCATAATGCTTAGCACATGTGCATCAGCAAGGAGCTGAGATGCAAGAGTTCAACATCTCCTGTAAAAATAAATCAAGAGGAAACAAAGCTACTGAATAAGGTGAGATGAGGCATGTGGAGACATACAAGCAATTTAAGAGCAACATAGAATAAGGTCTGCAAAAAATCCATCAAGGTTAATTTGTGCAAGTCACAAAGTTTACTTTTTTTTTGGTCCTCCTAACCTTATTCATCTTTTTTCACTTATCTCAGTGTACACAACTCTCATCACACAAAGGAGGCATCAAATAATTCTTGGTTTTGGCAGGGAAAGAGCACTCTAAAATTGAACATTTGCTTGTGGTGGTTTTGTGAATCCACAGGGGAACAACTCCTGGACACAGGATCAGTGCCTTTGTTTAAACAATGGGTGATGACCACTGGTTTGCCCCCTTGCTACTTCACTACTGGGAAAAAGCAAAATTAGCACCTTTGGGAGCAGCAAGCCAGCTCATGACTACATGGCAGAACTGCAGTGACCTATTCCAAACATATATAAACCTCTTCTCCTTTTGAGAAAGGTAACAGAACTAGATTTTGAGAACTGACTCAGATGAGAGTTGTTTCTGTCATGATGAAGACAAGCAAATACTCCAAGAAAAAGCAATAAAAAGTAGCTGCATGGTGACTGGAGTAAAACCTCTGCTAAAATCTACAATTCTGCCTCAGATGCTGATAGCTACTAGGAAAAAAATCAACTTTTATATTCCATGTTATCTTACAGAAATTAATATTTTAGTACATAAAATATCATATATAAAGGAACTGTTACAGAAACAGGAACAGACCTCAACTGAGATTGGAACATGGCATGCAAGAGCTCTGAATGGCTGCACAGAAGAGAAAGGTATTGCTTCAAAATCCAGCTCAGCTGGGAAAGGACACCTTCTCAGGCCTCTGCATGCTCAGCCAGCCCCTCTTCCCACCCCAGGAAGCCAAGCTCTGCTCAGAGAAGGCTTCACTGAGCAGCCAGGAGGAGAACCACTGCAGAACATCCCGAGCTGGACGGGACCCACAGGGATCATCCAGTGCCACTGCTGGGAGCTAAACACAGCCCTGGTGCTCTGCAGGGAGAGCTGGAGGTGTCTCTAAGCCACCTGGAGGTGTCTCTAAGCTCAGGAAGTGTTGGCGCTCGGGTTACGGGAAGTACCGGGAATTAAACCTGGATTTCGAGCTCCAAGCGCTCCGAAAGCAAACAACAATCTGAAGTATCTTACACACAATGAGGGAATCATTTTATTAGATTATGGAAGACAGCAGCATTACAGTACAAAAAGTTACAAGAGTAGCAGAAAAAAAGTGTTTTTGGTTTAAATACTCAGGATTATACTGGGGAACATGAGAAGGATAGTACCCTTTTCTAAACTAACTCCTAACCAGGTTATCAAAATAAGTTTTGAATATTTAGCACAAGTAAAAAAGTTACAACAAACATCATTATAAAATGCTTTAATAAATAGTTTCTTTTCTGAAAGGTTTTTTTTAAGAACATGTCAAAAAAATGTACTAAAACAGATGATCCTGCAAAGCAAATCCTGCATTCCTGTATAAAATAACTGGTTTCAAAACATTCATGTTTACATTGTTCGTGGGCCAGAGTTTACACTCTCAGACATCCGTTCCTCTAGTGGTAGGGTAACTAGGTGTATGTAGTGTTATGCTTCTTCAGTAATGAAAATAAACTTATAGTCTGCCCAGTTAACAGCAATAATAAAAGCCTTAAAAAAAAAAAAAAAAAGCATAAGCCTTCCATGACATTTAACCATTTCTACTGAGGTACTCCCATCCTCTGAGCTTGCCAGCCTTTTTCCTTTAGAGCGAAAGATGAATAAAGCACAACAGAAACAAGACTGAGGAAAATATTGTTCCCTTCATTAGGCCTGTATTTAAACGCAAAAAAGTAATACCACATGTAATTAACATATTCACAAAAGAAAAAACAATGCCTCTCTATGTTGGTACTGTACAGTAGATGCACCCGTTAGTGTTCTTGAGATGGGCTGAACATGGGGATAAACAAACATTTCTGGATCTATTTACATGTAAGTGGTTATGCTCCTATGTAAATACAAATGACCAACAGATTCCTAACATTGATTGTATTAACATCATTTTCTAATTTGGACATAATACCAAAAAAAGTCTTATAAACTGCCATAGAACCTCCTTTTCTGCAACATAAATTAAAAGGAATGACATGTAAAAAAAAAAAAAAGACCAAAATATTTAACTTATTAAATCAAATATACAGAGTGATTCATTTAATATGTACATATTTACAAAAAAAGCACTTTCACTATTAGAAAATAAACTGTGTCAGTTGGGGAACCTAGAGTTCTCACAATTTTACTATATTGATATGGCAGTCTTTGACAGTTGCTATAGAAAAAGTTTAATCTCAAGGCACTTGTCACATGCTTCAATACTGCAATTCTAAAATAATTCAACAGAAATAAAAAGGCCACTTTTAAACCACAGTTGAAAGATCTCTATAATTTTTTTTTGTTCCTATTACAAAGTGTGTAAGGCAAATTTGGAAAAAATCTTACAGAAGCTACTAACGTAACAAGTGCAGTGAGCTGCCATTAATAGAGATTCAAAGTCAAGAAAGCAGTTTAAAGTTCACACAATTTCCTCAACCAGGAGGTTTTAAAGCCACCATTAAATTAGAGCAAGTAATAAAAAGAAATACATTCTGTAAACAGTGTACAGTCTTTTGTAATAAACTTTACACATATTGAAAATACAACCTCTCCTCTGCCACACAGCGAGTGTATTATAAGTAAACTTTACAAAAATAGCAACTATCAAAGATTACTCATTTTTTTTCATCTGACAGTCATTGAATAATTTATACAAGGCTAAAGAAACAAAATAAATTTTATTTATTATTTTTATTTATTTTTTTTACGCAAAATAAAGAAACTATGAACATTTGACTCCAGATATTTTTAGTCCTTGATGCAAAGTGGAGATGTCAATTTTTCCCCTCCCCAGCAAGCGCAGGCGCAGTCTGCCTACATCCCAAATACAGGTTAGTCTCTACTGCCTTCAAAGTTTGATGCATTCACATTTTTTACAGATCTGTTGTCCATTTTGCCTATTTGATGGGATTTCTTTACTGGACTGCTCTCTGATGTGTCAGACACCTTTGTCGGCAAAGGCTTTGCAAGTTTGTGAGAGAGGAATTTGTCCATTTCCTCATCTCTTTCCTCCTCTTCATCCTCCTCTTCCTCATACTCTACATACTCCTCCACTGCATCACAAGTTCTCTTTTGAGGAGATATGAAGTTTTTGCATTCATAACGAATGTCTTTGTTACTGTAAGATCTGTCTATAGGATTTCTTATAGGATTTAAAGGTGCCCACTGGTTATTGGCACCCTCTTCTCTGGGAGGACGGCTTCTCTCTCTCTCTTTTCTTCTCTTCCGAGTCCACCACACGCAGATGATGATACAGATCAGCCACACAATGCTAAATACCGCACAAAGAATTGGAACCAAATAATCTGGAGGGCAAATGGAAAGAAATAAAGTCTCGTGTTAACAGAACAAGATATATAGCACTGGACATTTGCAAGAGAAGGGTCCATACTTGACTACAGGTGATCCCCTGAACCATTTTTAGAAGAAAGGAAGTAAGATGTATTTACAGCAGAATGCACCAGGTCCATCTGAGAGTGCTCTTTACTAGTTTAGTTTTACATGAATAATGATGAGGGAGGAAAGCTCCATTTGAGATCTTTTGTCCCCTCCAACAGACAAACTGGTTTTAGTAAGTAGCATCTTTCTCTAGCATCTACACAAAGTTGGCTGAGAAAACCTGAGTAATCCTGCTAGGATAAGGTTTTTCTCTTAAGAAAAGCCTTACCCTAGCAGGAGGCAGACAATGGAGTAGTGTGCCCTTAAGTTGCTCTAGAAGTACTGGCACTTGCACCACAAATATTACTGAGTGGTGCAAGTGCCAGTACAAGATATTATTTTGTCCTGCATTTATCATCAGAAAGAACAGTCCTTTACCATTAGTTCTACAGACATTTATGTAACAATGATCTTCAAAAAACATCCAGCTTAGGGCTATGTAACAAAACTGGTAATGCATTCTTCAGCAAGTTCCTGTTCTACCTCAGGATGAAATACCAGAATATTTACCCTAGGCAGAAGAGTCTTCACTGCTCAATGAACAAACAAAAGTTGTTGAGGTAATTGCTTTTCTCCACTCTCCCAATCCAAACCTCACTACAGTGCTCTCCCAGCCACATAGACACGGATTATTTCTCTAGGAAAATGTTTCTGAAAATTTTATGTATATTTGGATTTCTTCTGCCCCTCTTCCTCAAGAGCTGTACAGCTGGGCGAGAATAACAGCTTTTTTCTATTCTTGATAAGCAAAAGCTCACACATGGTAAGGGGCAACAATAGATGAGGTGCTTTGTTTTTGTAGAGAGCGAGGGGATTGTTCAACAGCTCTGCAGACAAATGCAACCCACCACTCTAATGCCTGATCCAAACATAAATTCCCCCAGCAGTTTTATGACATCTGCTTACAGAATAACCTGGAAATGACTATACAAAAACAACCCATGTTTCAACACCACAGTCCTTCGCTCCAACATTCAAGTGCCTCCTGAGCACATTCTTATGTGGAATGTGACACATTCTCAAACATTTCCTTTTGGTAAAGGAAGGTGAGTACACTGCCAACGTGGTTGGCCTCAAGGGATCTTAAAATTGTATTTTAACAGTTATGGGAAGGATTGTACTCACATGAGTAACTACTATCCTCTCCTGATTTTTCATAAGCAGCCTAACATTAAATCACAAATGGGAGAAATACTTCAAAGAAAAAGGAGCTCTTCATAACAGCTTCTCCAAGATTAGAATACAAAGTTTGCATTCTCACTGCTATCACATCTATTATTTCATCATATGACCATGGATCCAAGTTCACTTAGTAACAGGTTCTTTATGCAGAATTTTTGACATACAGATTCCAAATTCAGACTACTTTTTCTTAAAACTAGAGGAAGTCAATCAAGCATCTAAATTATCAGCTCCACCTAGACATTTGAACATCCCACAGAAATGAGATTCTCAACACATAGGGCTTTATGCCACATTTTCTGATAGGTTTTCACCCACCTCAACAAATTAAGGGGTAGCAATAAAACAAATAAAATCCAAAATCAGGTTACAGTTTGCTTCATAGAAACTCCACTTAAAGAACTAAGGGCCAAGTGGTCTATACTGAACACTCATATTAAAATGAGGAGTCTGGAAACCATTTTGCAAGAGAACCCAAATTAATCTACTATTTTGGGAGAATCTTTAAATCTTACAGACTGGGAGGCAAAGTAATCTTCAGCCCTTTAGCCCTAGAATTTAATATGCAATCAGAAAAGCCAGAGGTAGAGGCAGGCCAAAATCCCAGCTCAAATCCTTGTCTTCTACACAACTGCTGTTTAAGGCAAGCACACTCCTTCAGAAGGGCTGAGGAAGCAGCGCATTTGCCAAGACTTTAACAGATGAAAGGTATTTCCTAGAAGGAAAATGCAAGGGAAGTGGAACCAGGCAATCTCCTAATTGTTTAGACTATGGATGGAAGATCTTCCAGAAGATTATGTTGAGGAGGTCTAGGAAAAAGGTTGGGAGAGCCTCCTACCATTGTAAGATTTTCACTTCGGAGCTCAGTTGAACTTAAGCCTACCAGTGGTCTTCCACAAGCCCATCTCCTGCCTCCCCCAGGCAGGAACACAGGTATGCAAAACCTCCAACGGCTCAGTTTGGCACAGCTCTTGGAGAGCCAGCATTCAGAGATAAATGTCTCCAATCACACCCTATCCTCTGAAAGAAGAACGAATACTACGTTTCAAGCCAGCTGTGCACTAGTGAGAAACACATGTTGAAAAAGGGAGTGAAGTTTTACATCATGGCCAAATATTGGAAGAAACTAGACATCTTTAGCTCTTGTTAAGGTAAATAAATAGCACATGAGCACTTCAGAAGAGATTGGTATCACACCATACCTTCCCTCTCTCTGTATTTTCATTTCCTCACAGCTTCAGCACAGCAGCGTCAAGGGCTGAGGCTGGCTTAAGGTCAATGTAGGAGAATTGGAGAGGATTGAAATGCACACAACAACTGATCTTATGAAAGGTGTGCTTGGGCTGGAGAGCTGGGCTGACAGTCAGAGCCAAAACCATGGCAAGAGTATCTGGGCATGTCACATTAGGGATGAGGTTAAGTTTAAACTAGCACACAAGCACAGAATCTTGATCTCAAAGCCGCTTTCTCTTCACTTGGTAACAGCAACTAAAAACACAACCCGATGGATCATTTTCTGCAACACGTAAAGACAGATAAGAGAAGTCTGATAGCAGGGGAACAAAAAACACACCACAGAGGAGGTATGCATTGGAACCTTACCTGATGATGAATTCCCAACAACGATGGTCTCGACTTTGACTTCAGTTACTGCCAACATGACCGTGCTGTTCTGTCGCTTGGTGATGGCATTTACTATTGTATTAGCAGCATTCTGAATGAGGCTGTTATCTTGTTCATCTCGGTGTGGGACAAAGGACTAAAGGGAGTGAAGGAGGAAAGCAAGAAGTTATTGCAGTCACCTAACCATGGAAATGTACTTTTTAAATCCAGCAACATCTTAATTAAGTTCACTCAGTTGAATTTGCCTGACAGTAGCTACAAACAGTTCTGTAAAAGCTTACCACAGCAACAGCATGGCTGGCTCTACCCAAACTGCAGATGCAGTGTCAGACTTGGTGGGTAGCACACCTACTTCTTAATTTAATATACCTCAAAGAATAGGCAGTGACTTCCATGTTACTTAAACTGATGAGCTAAACTTAGTCATAGTTTGGAGCAGTTCAAGACATGTGGATTATCTAGATAGAAGCTTGGACTAATAACAGTCTGCTCTATTTATACCATACACTTTGCTCCCTGCATTGTGGCTCAGCATGCTCTTTGCAGTACTAGCAGAGACAGTCCAGCTTCTGCCTGGATAAACATTTACCATGAAGATTAACTCTTTCTTGAAAACCAAGTTATACACAGGCATGGAGTGATTGAACTGTAAATGCATTTAAAGTAAGTCTTTTGTTCATTAGGGCAGCAGTTACTTTCATCTACTTGACTTGCACCGTCTTCCATTTCTCACATAGTGTCTTATGTTTAAAGAACATCCCTGAAGCAGCCATACACTAAATGCACAGCAGAAACTTCTTCTCAAGAACAATTCAGCCACCTGTAACCACATCTCCTTACTGAGAAGGTCAAGAGCCCAGGATTTCTGACAGAACAAGTAGGCACCTGTTCACTAATTTGGGCTGAACCAGTCTTTAGAGTAATTTATCATGAGCTTGTAGTAGCCATCTGTCATTAACAAAACCTGCAGTTTCAACTCTCTTGCAGTGTAGGAAATTGTGAGATCACAAAATTGCTCTGCAGACAAGACTAGGCCACAGATTGCTCCATCTGCATTCAAGTGAAACAAGCTTGAACACCTTCTTCCCCAGCAAAAATTAATAAGAAAACACATTTGTATATACACACACACACGTCTCATACTTACAATAGCAACTTCCACTGCGTTCTCTGTGGAGTAAGATGGATCACACAATATTATCAGAGTTCTGTCCCTAGAAACAGTCCTAGTAGCTGGTAAATACCGTATTTCAGAACAGATATTTTCTGTTGTAGTGCCCTGTTAGAAGCAAGGGAGATTGTGTCATTTTAGTTCAAGTAAAAATTGCATGTAAAAATAAGGATCTTCAGAGTTCTTGCAGTTGCTAAGAAAAATATGAAGGCAGAAAAGAGGGGAGCAAGAAAGGGCAGAAAAGTGAAGTACAGAGTTTTGGAATGAAGGGAAAAAACTAAGATTGCATGATTATGTCAGTACAGCCTGAGCCCATCTTGAAATGTAAATAGTTCTTCAAGATTCAAGAAGATTGAATATTCAGTAGAAACGTGAATTTTGCCTCACCCTTTAGACAAATCACAATTAAAAGCAACAGGAATCAAGTAATGAAATTCCCAAGCTTATAACAGCAAGGAGACATACTAGAAACCTTACTCTTGCATGCTGTGACATAGAATAGATCCCTACATATATTGCCACACTTCATTAAGAATTCCATTCTCACCTGGGGGACTTTGTCTCCATTAAAAATTAAAGTAATTCTAGCACAGTCATTGTCCAAGTACCCAGAATTAGGCAGACACTTGATATTGATAGGCAGAGGTTCAGAGGCACTGCATTCTCCCCAGTCTGTGCACGGTGGCTGAAAGCATTTCATATACTTCTCCTGGCATTCTTGACCCATGGGACACTGGTTATTGGAATTATCCCAGTATTTGTGTAACAGACAAGGCTTCTTTCCACACCACACCTAGGAATTAAAAAGAACAAAGCACTGTTATAGGTAGTTGCTCTCATGCATCAAATACAAAATAAGTAATTCACAGAAAAATATCTGTCTTTTGATATTGCTGTAGTTCTATTAGCAGATGGATCCGCTCTTCCAGGAAATGGGGACATTTAGTACAGATACAAGAGGGAAAATCTGTATGAAGATAATCTGAGTAACCACTGACTGGGCGTATCTCCTTGGAAGTTTATGGATTTGTCCCACTAACTGAGTTATACAGAAATTTAAGGGTTTATTTTAATCTAGTCCTCTAGGCTTCTATAATATAGAAAGAATATATATAATTCTATATGATATAAAATATTCTATATAATATAGAATATCGCCACGAAGAATAATTTCTTTAATATTCATAACTGAGACCCCTGCCAGAGAATGCTGAATATGTTAAGAGCTGGTGATAAGCCCAACCACTCCAGCCATGCTCCCAAAAGGTAACAGTTTGCTGGTACCCACAAATTACTGGGGTGCAGCAAATTTCCAACCACAGCTCCATTCCAGGAACTGGATTTGGATGATCCCTGGGGATACTTTCCAAATCAAGATACTCCACAATTCCACCTTTAAGCCTTTAAGATCCTACATAGCACTGTACAGCTATTAGGAAATTAGGGATTTCTTAAAGAACAATTGTCAGCAAGAAAGTGCAAGTGTTCCATTACACATGGAAGAAACCTAATACCACACATGGATGAGTTGAATTTAAGGCACATGTTCAATCTGCGTTTTGGTCTGACTTTTCCTCAGTCACAAAATCATCAGGATCTAGTCCACAATAAATATACAAAGGTTGAAAGCTGTCAATCCATAAAGCTACTGAAGAACAATACAAAGTGGCAGTTAATACCCAGTGAAAAATTTCTTCCTACATGTCCTCCCTCTTAGAACTCACATTTCACAAAATTAGGAGTTCTAAAACTGTGCTCGCAAAGCTTCACCAATGTTATTTATTTATCCTTTATTCCAGCTCATATTTTATTTTCTGCAACAAATAGTCTAGAGAGCCTGTTCTAGCAGGTTGACAGCAGGACAGTAACTTATGATATAAAAGAAAATCCATAACTACTTTTACAGGAAACCACTTAAAAAAAAAAAAAAAAGGAAATTTAGAGGAGACAAAGACTAACTGGTGCATGAAGAACAATGAGTTTGTTTCAGCCACAGGAATTTAAGAAAATAGGCCAAAATGCCTACCTTGGTGCAGTCAATACGTCCATCCAAACAGTGGCAGCTGTTGCACTCCTGTTCCCACCTGCTGCCATGGGGAAAGGTCATTCCTTTAAGCCAGCAAGGCTTTCCAATTCCAATCACTAAAGGAAAAAAAACAAACCAAAAAGCACATTCAGACACTTCATCTCTTCAAGTTATATAATAAATACTATACAAATTTAAATTTATATTATTAGCTACTGCTCCTTACATATTGGACAACTGTAGACAAACTTTATACTGGCTACATTGTGCCCTACTGTGTTTTGGGTAAAGGTTGATAGCAGATATAAGAATACCTTCTTGGCATCTAGGACCAATTCTTCCAGGAGGACAAGTGCATCGGTATCCATTTATTTCATCTATACAAGTGGCACCATACCCACAAGGAGAAGACTGGCACTCATCAATATCTGGATAGAAAATAGGCAAAACTCAGTGACAAGGACACAGGACATTGTAATTAATAATTTACTGGGGTGTAATCTAACAGTACCTCCTTTCTTTAAAAGCAAAGGACAGTGTGGCTACAGAATTAATCTTGTAATTAAACAGTTCTGCCATTTCAGCAGTAACCTGTAACAGATTTCTCATAAGTGCACCCTAACTTAAGTTCTGGTAATCAAAACAGCAGTCAGATGCTGACTCATCTCACAGAGCAGAGGTGTTGGACAGCTGAAGGTGTTAATGCCCTGTCCACATCCAGCTACAGAACAAGTCCTACATCCTGTTCTGACACTAATCTCAGATGTTTAGGCTTCATACAAAATCATATGTTTTCATGAAGTTATCAGAGTGCAAAAGCTGAACAATGATCTTTCTCAACAATGCACAAAGAAGTGACTTGCTGCAATACAAGTGACCAAAAGGAAGAAGAGTGACAGTTTAGTTTGTAACACACATTTGATGAATGTTAATAACCTTGAAATCTTGAGTAGATTTATTTATACATAGATACTTAGCATAAAAGTCTCTTTAACAAAACCTTCAAAGATTCAGAGGCTTAGCCACAGAAACCAAAGGAAAAAGGCAGGGAAGCATAGTCCATTCAGATGGACAGCAACGTGTCATTTGTTATTCCGGGAAGTGACCAATACTGATTTATGAAACAGAAACCAGCTCATCAAATTGTGAGCCACAGGCACCAACTGCTTCATTTTCAAACAGAACCTCTCTCTTCAAAGCATCTTTTGAAATGTTTCCTTCCATTGAGTGTGAATGCTGTTTCCAACCCCAGAGAAAACTGTTTAAACACCAGTTCTGGTCCAATACATCATATCAGCTTATTTTAAAATACAGGACTTTGAAAAGGAACACGATAAACAGCAGTAGTGAGATTGCTACACTTGTAGGCAATGCAAAACAATCTAATGGATATGTAAGGGTTTTTGGTTCTATTTTAACTGCCTTCAAATGTGCACTAAGATCTAAACTCCAGAGTTTAATTCCTCTTCCCTCCTGTCTTCACACTATATAGGTTTAATATTCTCCAGTCTCTGTATGGTGATTAAAAGGTGATTTAACTCTGTTTCTGTATCAGCCATTAAAGGCATTTTTTTTCAGAGCTACTCCTTCCATCTATACCAGTCTAAACAAGTAAAAAAATGTCTGCAGCTCCATTAAAAAGCACAGTATTTGTGACATCCTAGCCTTAAGGGGAAGAAGAGCAGCAAGGAGAATTCAATATCCCTTTCTGGGTATCTGGATCTAAACACACAGTGCTCTGTCACGCCTGGCTCTGTATTGAGACACCACCTAAGCTGATGCTTCCACAAGTGCTGCCCTCCAACCAGAAGTGCTGGCTTGCTTCCTCTATGCTAGAATGAGGATCAAGTCTCAGCTTGAAAGCACATCACCATACTGATGGAGTGGAAGGACAAAGGCCAGAAGCCTTGAGCCTACAGAAGATTCTAAGTCTGAACTTCCAAAGCAGAAGGTAAAAATAAAGTATATATTCATTCAAGTCAAAATGGTAACATTCCTTTAAAAAGACAAAACCAAAACAACCCAAAAAACCAACCAAACAACAACCCCCCCCCAACCAGCTTGTTCCCAAACACTACAAAACACTTTTCTTTTTGGCCTCTACCCTTCAGAATAACTGCAGTGTAACAGGTTTGTTTTCTAGCTCTGAAAGACTTTTATCATACTTCTGTTATTCATGTGCCAGCACTACACTCAATGTTTTTGTTTCTATTTGGAATGTCTCAGTGCATTTTTGTTTCTTACATTAAGTGGAACACATTCAGATATATGTCATCTTTACCAACAAGATGTTTATCAACAGAGAAATATTTAACATTTAAGCTTCTATGAAGCCAGCACCCCAGAAACATCAGAATTATCCAAGAAAATCCAGCAATCAAGTCTTTAAGCCAACTCATTTCAGTGCTATTTAATGAAATGACTTACAGACCATAACCTGCTATTATTTACATGGTATCAGTACATGGCTAACAGGTGGCTTCTGCTTCATTATTTGGCATTCAGTTGAGCTAATGTAAGAAGGGTCACGAGGTGTTCTTTGCAAGTTGTGCAGAGTGGTACAGCCATGCAGGTCTTTGCCCATGCAGGTACTTACTGATTCTGCAGTCAGGACCAGCAAAGCCGGGGGCGCATTCACATCGGAACCAGTTCACCCCGTCAACACAGATCCCTCCGTTGTAGCTGCAAATAAAAAAGTGTGGGTAACAAGCATCTACATTGTTTCATTGGTCAATTAAAGCTTGGTTAATTAAAGCTTCTGCTGCTCTTTAGAGGGACAATTTAGTTCTATCACGATCAAAAGCATAATGCTAGATAAACAAAATTGCTCAGCAAGTCAGTAGTTAAACAGCAACATCCTACAGATGCATGAGGAGGCACATTCACAGAATTCAAGGAGGTAGAACAGCATTTTCAAAGGAATACAAAGAAAGCCCAAGGTTCTCCAAATTTGGTTGTTTTTTGAATACATGAAGCACAGATGATGGCATCAGAGTGGACAGCTGAGAAAGATAAGGTAGATTGTTTCATCCACATCAGTTTTTTCCCCTCTTCAACAATAAATATCAGCCTCTGTATTTAAAATATTTCCATTTTATCTCCCAAAAATTCAGTTTTGTTTTTTAACATGTTTATAGATAGTAACTGGTCCAACAGGACATTTTTATATTATTTAAAATTATTTACTGTAAACTAAAACGTTTTGATTTCCATTTTTTACTCTACCCAACTACAAATGCTTCAAATGTTATTGTATGTGATTCATTTCATATCACTGTAATTTACTGGTCAGTTCCACAACGGAGACTACACGGAAATACTTTTATTTGTTCATACATTAATCAACTCAAGATTGTTTTGTGGTTTTTGGTGCTGTCAAGAAATGTCAAGGAATATGGCACAGCCAAAAAAATGGTTATAAGATACTTTACAGAGGTGGGCTTCAATTATTTTAAAGTTAAATTAGTTCCAATTTGTAATATAAATCTGTATTACTGTACTCACTTGTATTTTCACAATAGGTATAGGACTGGAGTTCGTGTACTTACCATGGATGAGGGTTGCAATCATTGGTGTCTAGAAAAAAGAATATTGGCTAGTGTAAATAGTGGCACAGTTTATTTTCTAAAATATAAATACTATAGTTCAGAAGCCACTATATTTGATAAGAGAAATATAGAGAACTGAATGTTTTCTTCCACACTTGCAAAAAAAGTTCAATTATCATATATATCAACAGTAGGCAGCATAAAAACAGAAATCAAATTTAGATTTTTCCTCCCACTCCAATTTCACACCTTGGGGGAAAAAATAAAAATCAAAGTTGCAGGCTTTATTCCACCTAACCAATTCATTGTCTTGGTATGCCAAAGTAGTTAACTGCTATCCTCAGAGAAAATGGTGTATACACTACTGCCTGCCTTTACAGATACTCTTCATTATTAAAATTATTTCTGTGAGTATTTTTGCCTACTCTGCACACATTTCCAAAAATTGTATTTTTATAGAAGGCCGAGAGTCTTATTTTGGCAGAGACTGGATGCAAAAAGCAGCATGACAAACTCTTCATTCATTACTCGAGCATCGTCTTCTTTACCTACCTCCCACTCTGAATGATTCAGATATTTTGGCACATGAACCCCATAAACTTGCTTTGTTTCAGTTAACAGCTCTCTGCCAGCCACTCCCAATATCCCAGGGGGATGCAGGGAAGGAAGGAGAAAAGCCTTACTCTGTGTGCATGTGCGTCCTTCCCATCCCTCTTTGCAGATGCACGAGAAGGAATCCCCGCTGCCAACACACGTTCCACCATTCATGCAAGGGTTTAGAATACAGCTGCTGTTTTTAGCTTTGAAAAGAGAAAAAGTGTCTATTAGCCCAGAAAACAAAGAGTACCTATCATCTCGATATGTCAGTGTCACAATCCTAAACAGCATTTAAGTTAACAGTAAAAAATTTATAAAAAGATCAAAAAAACTCCAGAAATACTCAATCACATAACAGTCAGTCACCCATCTTCACCATCACCCCAATTCAATTGTTTAACTGAACCATGACATTTTATTAAAAAATAATTACCTCTTTTCTGTCCCATTTGTGTAAGCATTTTTCAAGTACTGCTAAATTAATACTTTGGCAGTGAGTTACCCAGGCTGTGAGGTTTCTTTGCAATAAAATACTAGTATTTAAAGGTCAGGTTTTGATTAAAAGCTGCAATTGTATCTAAAAAGTAGAAAAACTGTACTAAATTGTGTTCATTCAATTTCCTGATCATAACAGAAGTTTCATTTTCAGAAAGATGCACCAAGATACTACATTCAGCCTCCAAAGGGAAAAAAATCAAGTAATATAAGAAGCCAGAGGAGAACAGCTTCCTAAAAATCAGTATCATGTCAGGTGAGTGGAAGAAATCACTTAAATTTCAGTCACCACCCAACTGAACAGCTTTGAACTAGCCAGCCAGAACAGTATGTCTGTTTACTAAACAGTTGATTATTTAAACCCTTCTCTGCTTCTTCTGGCTTTATCTGTAGACAATTTTAAAAGCTTACCAGTGTTACAAGTACTTCCTATCCACTCTGGAGGACATGAGCAGCGGAATGTGTCTCCATCATCATAGCACGTCCCACCATTACTGCAAGTGTTTGCATCACACTGGTATTCACCTACACACACCAACAAAACAGTTTTAATTTCCATTGATCTTGCTGAATGTAAGAAACAGGTACTTTTCAATCACAAAATTAATGAGACTTCGTATTTAAATGCACCAGTATCAGAAACACATTGTTCCACTTGCTGTATTACAATAAACAACCCAAAGAATAGAATCTAAGGACACCTCTCATGAAACTGTTTCACTACATGAGGGAATATATTTTTTAAATGTTCCATTTTGTGACTGGGAAACTGGAAGGGGTAATGAAAGTGCACCTTTTTTTTCACTGTGATTGTTTTATTTTAAATTTCAGGAACTCCAGTCCCACGAGAAGAAAATAAATCTTTGGGCAATCTAAAGATCAAAGCAAGGAACACTTACGTGAGTGACAAGTTTTGCCTTTCCAGTCATTCTTGCATTCACAATAGAAGTCATTTACCAAATCAATGCATCGGCCACCGTTGTGACAGGGGTTAGGAGAACAGTCATTGAAATCTAAAAAAAACCACTTACTCAAATTAGATGATCTAGCCCAGCCAAGGCCATGAGAAAACAGAAAAAAAAAATCTCTTTATAAAGAAAATACATTTTGTACTACCTAGGAAAACAGCAATCCTAATTACAATGAGGTCTTTATACAAGCAAGGAAAACACTGATTTAATACAGAACAACATGAATTATGACTTTCTGACAGCTAAGAAGGACCATTTATTATGGCTTCTCAGTAAAGCACCAAAGTAACTTTGTTTTTACAAACAGCTGTATTCTGAACTTTAGAAAGAACTTTCTAGTAGGGACCACAATGTCCTGAAAAGGAGCCCCAGCACAGGACATCCTGGGAGATGAGAGAGACAGTTAAGGTTCACTTTTTCTGTTCTGTTTTAAAACACAGTTACAGCTATTAGATGGTGGCTTAACCATATACATACATATGTGCACACATTAAACACATTTACACAATTATGGATTTTAGAGAAAGGTCCTTTCACTTGAGACAAACAGTTTATTAGGGGGAACATAAGTATTCCAGATCTAGACCACACAAAAGGCTCTTCTGACAGCAATAGCTGCCAAAAGCTGCTCAGAAATGTATTTCACATCTTAATTGATGCATGTCCTGTAATAAGTCTCAGCAAGTCCTTGCCATCATGTTTTAGAACAAGCTTCATTCAGAGCAGAAAACGAAACAACTGCAGTTTCCTCTGAGGTGTCTTAACCATGAACTGGCCTAGTTCACTTCCTGGCCAACACTCTTGCCTATCCCCAGGACAAAAAGTTTTCTCCTCCTGAAATAAATGCTCAACTATACCAAAGAATCAGATTCTGCTCCTATTAAAGGAGCTGAAGCTTTTAGAGCAGCTATCTGAAGTTATTTCTGAAAATACTTCTGCAAACAAGACTCAATTATAGGACAGAGAAACAATCCCATTATTAAGCACATACCAACCATCTCTGTTACAACAAAGCTTCATCATTTGGCCCTGAAACAATGAGCAAGTACTCACTTGTGTCACACAGCTCTCCTTCCCAGCCACTTGAACAGAAACATCTAAATGAATCAACTTCATCGATACATGTCCCACCATTCTTGCAAGGTTTCCCAAGACAGTCATTGATATCTACAACAAAAAGGCAACAATTACTGCTCAGGGCTGCTTTCACCTACTCAGAGGAGCGATCTACACTTGTGTCTCTATGAAAAGCAGCACAAAGTTTGCATTTGTACATACAGAAGAAAGGCTCAAACATCTGTTTTCAAGCCTGGTAGGGTTTCTGGCTGTATTGTCTCTCATGTAGCAAGTCAAGTCAAACCAGAGCATTATGCTTACCTGGCAAGAATATCCAGAGGTTTAAAAACACCCACACCAGCAATACAAGTTCTAGTCCCCTCTTTGTGTTCTCATGTTGGAGAAATCTGTGTCTTGTAAGATTGTACATAAAGGTAATGGGTATAGACACATTTACACTGAAGTTGGACTAAAACCAGTTTTCTATCACAGAGGAAGTATAAACCACTAAAGAGACTGTTACTAGAATAAACAATTTCAAGCAGTACACCTGAAACAGCACCTTATGGAACTTTACTGAAATCTAAATGTTTTATTTTACGTTGTAAAGCTTCATAACAAACTTTCAAATAAATTTAGAGCAAAAGGAATAATCTTTTACAAGCTCCTACTTACTTTCATGACAGTATGTTCCAGTAAAACCTCTGTCACAGGCACAAGTGAAATTCCCTCCTGGCTGACTAATACACCGTCCATGAGGCCCACAAACATTGGACGAAATGAAACGGATTCCTTCTTGGGTAGTGTTAGTGAAGACTTCTATTGTACAGCTGTCTATTACTGAAAAAGAAGTGAGGTCTTTAGTCTAATGATCTGTATCACCAGCCAGATTTTAGTTCTAAAAGTTTTACAAAAATTAAAACTAATCACAACTTTATGTTAGCTACAAGTTACTGTCTAGATCTTCGTAAATGAAGAGCAGTTCCTCCCAGGGCCTCACTATTTTATGAAGTCCAAGTGAATACAATAAAAACATTTGTGCATTATACTATTCCCCAAAATGCCTTTTTTTTTAATGTACCACCATCAAGAAAGATTTATGGACAACAGAGGTACCTTTACAAGAATTGTTCTTGCAGTGGTCCTTAAGATGAGAACAATTTTTTCCATCATAGTCATCAGGGCAGGCACAGTAATAATCTCCTCCCAGATCATAACATTTAGCCCCATTCTGGCAAGGGTTAGGTTCACAGAAATCAATATCCATCTGTAAGAGAGACCACAGTTAGCAGCAGCTGCTTCATTTCCCAGGAGTAAGCAGCATTATCTGCTTTGCCAGAGACACAGACTAAGCTAATGTACAAGGAACCTCAAGTTTTAAGGTTTATGAATCATAAATATTACATTCCCCCCTGCAAGACAGAGAAACTTCAGCTTACTTTAGTCTATCCCAATGCAAAGCATTTCTGACACTGCTAAAAAAATACTCCATTGAAGGAGGCTGAATAAGTACATTTCCAATAACTCAGTGAATAATTACTGAAGGTATTAGGAGACACTTTACTGCAACTTCTCTGGATCATCATAAGTCACTTCTTTGTCCTTCATACCCACATACCAAGTGCCACAAGGCAAGTTAAATACCAGTGCACTTGTCAGCTTTGTGTCTGTAAGTGACTTAAAATATACAGAACCTGAACAAAATCCCATCCCCTAGAGCAAATTCTCTTCCCATCTCAATTAACACACAGAATTTATTATCAAACCATACAGCTTGGAAGGGACCTCTAGAGGTCAGCTAGTCCCCACCTCCTGTTCAAAGTAGGTCCAGTTAGACCCAGCTTCTCAGAACCTTTTTTTTAAAAAGTACCATCACCACACAGTTACGGGAGATGAACTTTGAACTCTGACCATCTGATCCAGAGAGCAAAATTTAAACCTTGCCTTCATAATATGTTTGACATAGACATATTTGCTGTGGCAAAACAATTCTGCTGCTTTCTGTTTTAGACTGACACACAAGATCATTGATTTGTGATGCCCTAAAGTGGTCTCAAAATCCACAAAGCAGCCTCAAAAGAGATATTTTTACATCATAGTATCTTTCCTCCAACTTATTTTTCTTAAGGATTGCTTTTCTCCCCTCTAGTCAGTCTTCATGTCTCTCTTGGGAGAAAGATAATTTCATGTCTGTAAAGCTGAAAGCTAAGTCCAATAGTGGTTTTGATCCCTATTTTTAGCAGTTCAGTAGCTAAATAGGAGGAAAATGCCAAACTAGCTAAAGAAGAAGGAACACAAATGGTGTTAAGTATTTAATTCAGAGAAGCACATACAATTCCAGTCACAACAGAAATTTTTTAGCAAACCATTTCGTGCTCTCACACAGAACATTCAAAGCAAGCTATAAAAAAATAGCTATGGTCTGAGAAAGATTCTCAGATCTCCTCTATCAGATGTCTCCATTTGTTTCCTTCCATTAGTGTAAATTTCCCCTTCCCAATGCAAGTTCAGTAGCTGGTACTTGAGCATCTGGAATCAATGGTAGATATTTCCTGCAGCACACAAGGCAAGCAGCCAACTCCCC
Organism: Chloebia gouldiae; assembly: GCA_003676055.1. NCBI lineage: Eukaryota > Metazoa > Chordata > Aves > Passeriformes > Passeridae > Chloebia > Chloebia gouldiae. The sequence goes on along the minus strand of QUSF01000004.1, from coordinate 2,927,835 downwards.
CTATTATTCAAGCACATTTGCTAAAACTTTAATTACACAGTATTGTATGAATCAGCCCAGAGTAAAGCACTGAAGTTATGATCCTTATGCAGAAACAGTTCATGAGCTATTAGGTGCTGGACCAGCTTGGTTAAACTGGTTTGTATCTGCAGTCCTTTTAAATTTTGAATAAAATGAGCGCACTACTTCTTTAATGATGCAAATAACATAGAATAAAATTACTTTAGTGTTTAAGAGAGATCACTCCAATAGCCTCTACAGAAAAATCTGGAGCAAATCCAACAAAATTCTAGCCTAGTGCCTCCAGTTGATACTAAGCATAACATCCAGATGAATTTGACTATCAGCAAAAGCCAGAAAGTGAATACTTAATGCAAAATAATTTTACACTGAAAAGCCTAATGTCCTCCCGAGAAAAGAGGAATATCATCTTTACCATGAAATACTTTAGGAATTACCACTAAGACTTCAATATTTCAGATCTGAGTCCTTAAGCACTAGAAATCCATGTTCCTAAAATTATCTCAAAGTTCTGAGAGCCAATACTTGTCTGCCTGCCTTTAGTAATTATGTTAATCATCACCATTAAATATAATACAAATAATTGATATATAATTATTCTACTCCTACAGTAGCAGTAGGATTACTTGAAGGGTAATTCAATTATGTACCTCAGAGTTACTAGGATGAGAACCTAAAGCACTCCAGTGTAACAAAAGGACAAAGGTCCTGAAAATTGCAAGAGAAAACATTTCAAGCTTAGAACCCTTAGGAAGGCGAACACCTATATACAATAACTTGCAGTTTATCAGGCTGCAAATTCAAGTGTTCCAGCTACTATGACAGCACTGCACAACAAATTTGCTTATTCAGAGTATCAGGTAACAGCCACGACAGGCAGTGCCGCTCCAGCCTTGGGTTGCTCCCATTTAAACCCAGAGATATATTTCTTTCAAGAATTCAGCCCATGACAAGCACTGCAGTAATGTCTGCACTGCCCTCACCTCGCAGAAGACTCCTGAGAATCCCTGGGAACACAGGCAAGTGAATCCATTCACCAGGTCTTTGCAGCGGCCCCCGTTCTGGCAGGGATTGCTCTCACACTCGTTGGTTTCTATCTCACAGTTTTTTCCTGTGAAACCACGAGGGCACAAGCAGTGGTAACCATTCACTTCATCCTTTGCAGAGCAGAGAAAAGAAGCAAAAGTAGAAGGATTGGTTTATTGACAAAACTTGCACACAAAAATTCAAGTTACTTCTGTATTCTAGATTTGCGGTCAGCAGTAGCACCATAGAATTTTATTTTGTGAAATGGGTGCAAGAGTCTGCAAGAACAGTGTTACATTTTTAACATTTGAACTCATTTAACCAAACTGTAACTGTGAACTATAAAACTCAGACAAAGATTAATTTTCAACATGGAATGTAATGAACAAGAGTTACCTTGCAAGTCCCTCCATGCTGGCACTGTCCATGACAGTCATTTATATCTATGGATAAAATATGCAAAGCATTAGAATTTAGACTCTAAGACTAAGCTGAAAAGTATAGGTTTAGCATAAAAATGGAGAATGTGTGATTTTCAAAAAGGTTTTTTTCTAGATGTTTCAATGGAAAAGAATTTTGATGTCTTAAAAGATCCCTATTTTTAAAAAATAACCAATAGAAAATGACATTCTATATTTCTACTACAGTGTACTAAAAATGAGATATGAGTATCAGTTAATTTCATATCTAACAGTTTAGCTTAAAAGTATTTTAAATTGAATCAGTATATATCATTCAGAAACATGTAAGCATCAAGAGATTTATTAAAGTGTATCTCTAAGATCACTTTAATACCAATTACCTTTCAAAATAAATTTTTGAACAGTATTTTCAATTTACATTGCTAGAAGAATCCTGACAACAGGTATTTTTTATTGCTAAAGTATGTATACTATCACTTATCATAATTTTTTTTATAGAACAAAGCATCCTACTGTCAACATACATACTAAAGAAATACTAACTGATATGACAATTTACTCCTGTCCATCCTGGAATGCAGTCACAGTAATATCCACCAATGAGATTTTTGCAAGAGTAAGCATTAACACAGGGTTTCCCCTCACACTCATTAGCATCTGTGAAAGAAGAGAAAATAAAGAATAGAATAAAGTACAAACCCAGAAACAGATTACCACACCACCAAGCAAAGTGTCCATGCAATCCCAGCATCAGAAGCTCATATTAAACACTGGTAGGGCACCAAAACCATTTACATACCAAAGGATTTTAATGCACACTTGCCTATAGTAGCACATGCATGTTATCTTACTCTTCCCTTGGCCAAAACTCAAAAAGGCAATTTGTTAGTCAGGGAAAATCCCTCTCTGGCCGTCACAAACTTAGTCACTGTTCTGCCACCATGGAGAAGGAGTTACCATCACCAGTGCTGCATTTGCAACAGAAAAGTTATGGGGCATTCTAAAAGAAGTAAGCTTAAGTTGGGGCTTAAATAGTTATAAATCCACTTGAAACTTCCGGCTTTGAGAGCTGCTAAAGAGGAGCTAAGATACCAGTAACAGCACACATATTCCACATTTTCTTCAATAAAAACCATGCCAGAAACACATAAGAGTTATAAATTGTTTAAGAATAATCTCCAGTGCTCTCCAAAGCTATAGAATTACTTACCAAGCTGGCAAGTTGCTCCAATCCACTGTTGTGGACAAATACACTCAAATGCATTGATGCCATCAATGCAGGTCCCTCCTTGAGCACAGGGGTTTGATGCACACTCGTCAATATCTGCAAAAGCAAAGGGGGATTATTCCATTACACAGCCTAAAGCTTGGCTTAAAAGGTCTGCTTCAAAGTTAGTCTGAGATGAAGGGGGAGAATGTACAAACAAGCCTAGCCACAGACTAACATTGCTAACCTAATTTTTACTTAGGATTTCTCACATTTTTGTGACAGAGAAGATAAGCAAACAAGAATCAGATAACCTAATAACCTACCTATGATTTGCATGTTCATTGAAAGTCATGTCCCTAGATTGTGACACATATTTAGCCAGTTTTGGTTTTGTGGTTGGTAATTTTCAGGGTTTGGTTTTTGGGGTTATTTTTTGAGGACAGTTGCTGTTTGAAAACAGGTAAGCCACCTGTGTTCCAAATCACAGGCAACATGCAAACCTATTACAGTCCCACAATACATTTCAACCACTTCTCTGTCCTCTGAAACAGACACTTAAGCAGTTAAGTGTGCAAATCTACTTTTCTACTATTAAAAAAGGGGAAAACCTTTGACCTTCACATTTATATTTCTTGAAATGAAACCATTCTGTATTTTGCTTCAGAGTGGCTCAGTCAGGAATTGTCAAACAAGCTTTGGCTACAGAGCATTTCTTTGGATATGGTCCAGCTATGTTTCTGATAACTTTTTCATAACAGATCTCAACTGCATTGAGTCAATACTGTGGGCAGCACAGAACACTCCTCTTTTCACTCTGCCAGTGCTCAGTTGTTAAAAGACAGGGAAAGTAAAAGACTACCACCAAATTCCAAACCCACAGAGTGCGTTATCACCAAGCATCAACCCTTCCAACCCAGCAGGTCAGTCACCAGCAAAACCATACCCACCAATAGCACATGTTGGTCCACTCCACCCCGATGGGCAGTGACACTTGAAGCCTGACGAAATTTCATGACAAATTCCACCATTAGCACAGGGATTAGACACACAAGCATGCTCAGCTGGGGAGAAAGAAGGAAATAAATTCTTGCTAAATACTCTTCTAGTGCCAATTAAGGAGAACCTGTGGTTAAAAGTTGCATTGACTAAAAGTAACCAAGAGAAATAACAATGGAGGGATATCAGTACAGAAGTTTGGAGCCTTCCTCTCCCACCAGCAGAGAGTTAAGATTCCCAGGAGAAAAAAGAAGAAGGATTTCACTGAAGATGCATCATCCTTCCCACCTAATGACTAGAAAGCCTAAGCACAGCTTCAATTTCAATATTCCAGCAAAGTTCCCCTCTAACACTCTGCTTCCAGCCATGCACTTCCACCTCCAGAGCACTCCAGAACTTCTTTTAAATTCAGTGAGAAAAAACAGATATGCTGTATGCAGAGGTCTGAACAGTTGTAGTAGTTTAAGGTCTGTTTAGCTTCATTCTAGCACTGCTCCTTACAAACAGCAGGGAATAGAGGTGCTTACAGGCTGTGATATTGCTTGTCACTCCATGTAGGGCTGTAACAGTGGCAGAGGCTGCACAAAACCATCAGCTCGAGGAGGGACAAGCTTTTTGTAACTTCCCCTCTCAGAAGCCAAGGAAGCTTTTTAGTACCAGTACCTAAAGCAGCTCACACACCAGCCTACTGTTAAAAATCACTGTAGATCTCACTAAGTATATGACTCTCTTTTTTACTGCCTCCTCACTGAAAAGACAAGCTACTCCCCCACACAGCTTTCAGGGCAAGCTATGGCAAGATTTCATCCATTTTAGCCTAAACTTTACTTCATTACCATACATTACAGCTGAAGCAAAATTCAAGTTTTGATGGTATCTTTAATACCACATAGAGCTTTAAGAAGTTCAAAGATCTACATACTGATTAACTCTGAAAACCTTCTGCTAATAGTTTAGTGAACTTAAGGCCAAGCAGTGAAGTGGGAAAAAAATTGGCTCTTTTCACCTAAAATTTTAGCTATCAAGGAACAGCAAAATTCATAGCTAGAAGCTGTGAATATCACATTTCAAAAAAAGGATTTAACAATGCATCACGAGAAAGAAACAGAACGCCAAAGTAACCACTAAATATGAGAGAACTAGAAACTGCACACTGTCCATTTACCTCCAAAGTGAGAATAATCAAGAAAAGTCTCCAGAGATCAAAACTGTCCCCAAAACATGAACATTTTGGTCTTTATACAGATAGAAAAAAAGCAACATGCTATCTTTGTACTGCAGTTGAGATAGGAAGCAGTTTTTCAAGACACAGATCTGTTAAGACTCAAGTCAAAGCCATACTTCATCACAAATGTGGTTTAAATCCTCTTCTCCATTTTGCCAATAGGCACAAGAAGACACTTTTTGCTCAGACTGCTCAAGGTGACTCTGTAAGAGGGTTTGAGCACATTTCCGTAGTAGTTAGCATTTCATTACGAATCTAAATATATTAGAAAACCCACATTAAAATATTAAGTTTCCAGTTGATCAAAAGGGATAGTCAACACATTCAGCCAACTAACTGAAGTGTCCATCACTTCCACCTTTCTTAGTCCCCAGCTTGGAAGAGATGCATGCTTGCCGGCAAGCCAGAAAACAAGAAAATGGGCAGCAGGGAGCAAGGCAACAGGGAAAGCCACATATCTAACCTATTTCATGAGACTACAGCCCAACTGCATATTTGGATTAGGGAAGAGAAGTCAAAGGGAAGAAATAGTCTCAGCCTTATCTAAAGGGAAACTGGTGCAGCATTTCTGTTGTCTTTGGTGATTTTTTGAACAGCCAGGCTCAGGCCCCAGAAAGGAGGAAATGCAGGAGTGCCTAGGGCAGTTGCAGATCTCCAAGGAGAGAGGCACTATCCCAAAGTACCGATTTCGCAGTTCTTGCCCGAGTAGCCGTCGGGGCAGGCACAGCGATACTCATCCGGCTCCGTGTTCATGCAGGTGCCGCCGTTCAGGCACGGGTGGTGATTCCCACAGTAATTCAGATCTGCACAGAGAAAAGGCTCAGTCAGCACCATTGCAGTCCCTAGTCAGACACACAGATACCTTTCAGGCTTGAACATCCTTCACCCACATCATCCCCATATCCAGTGGCTAGCCTGTGATCTGGTAACTATCCACAGAACAGGGAAGAATGAACAAGAGACAACTGCAGGAGTTAGAAGAGTCAGGACAATTCCAAGCCTTTTGTCTTGAACTGCCTATACTTCTGATGCCTTGGCACCATCTGCCACACAAGAATTAAGGCACAGAAACACTCGGGTAGTTGCACACTAGCAGAAAAAAAAAGGGGTTAATGAGTTATCAGTTAATCATGCAACTTAACTTATTTTTCCTGTACATTAATGTTAAGTACCTTTGTTACAGAGCAGGCCACCCCAGTTGGTTTCACAATTACACTGCCATGGTTCATTACAGCTCCCATGAGCACAGCCTGGGTAGCGGACACACTCATCACAGAACTGTCCTTGCCAACCATAATGACACCTAAGATGTAAGTTCACATGTTAAAAGTTAGCAACATGATGCTTCATTATCAGCATTACATGTATTTACAACACTACACTTACCGTTCTCAAGAACAAGGCCAACTGTTCAGTGTGCAACAGATAACAAAACTTTATCCTGTTTAGAAGGGACACAACTAGTCCTGTTGAGCATCCTTACAGGAACTCATCCTGCTCAAATGTCTTACACACAATGGCAACAAACACCACCAAACACTACACGTTATGAGAACTGGACATGAATTAGTTGTTCTTTCACAACAAGTCCCATCTTCACATAATCATCTCTCATCATTAGGACAAAACTTGTGATTGATACAAGAAAGCTGAATTTGATTTTCAGAAGGAGACTGCTGGCTTACTGCATCAAGCACCACAGTGTTTTTCTGTGAAAAGAGATTTCAAGATAATAGCTAATTTGCTCTAGAGTGCTACTGCCTTTAAAAGACCAGGGTAACCAGAAATGCAGCAGTCTTGTCCATTTTCTCCAGGCTTGGCTTCTCAAGAAAAGCTTTTTTCACAGATTTATTCTGATATACACTCAGTTTTCTCTACTGGCACTATGGAAAAAGTACTCTTTGGAGAAAGGAGGAGTGAGAATAGAAATAAAAGCCATTAATAATTAATTTGGTTTGGAGTTGAATTTTTCCCCCAAGATTTCTTCTGGGACCAGTATCTTTATGTTAATCTGTATAAGAACTCTGCTAAAAGAAGCAACTGTTTATGCTACAGGGAAATATTAAAATCTGAACTAATAAAGAGGGAGGAAGGGCATAAGCTAATGATTTTTTAAAACATTTCTATTTCACACATATTTTAAGTACCAATAAATAGTAAGCTTGCTCTTTTGGGCCAACAAAATAAATGTTCTGCCTGTTAAGAGTGTATTTCTTATACAGAATTCAGAAAACATACTAGCAACAAAGAGATCACACTGAGTGAGTTGGGCACATGCACAACAGTGCAGCCCTATTGCCTAGAGGAAAAAAAAGCATTAGAAATTAAACTACATTTTTTAGATTTGACACTAGCATTCTATTATCCACATGATTTAAACAGTATAAAAGAGCAGAAAATAAATTAAGTCTTTGGGGGGACTGTGAGAGAAGACAAGGAAGAGAAGTATAAATGAGGAATCTTGGTTCCTTGTGAATCAATCCCCTTCCACTGTTTCAGTAAGCTGGATCAATCCCCAGAGGAACAGAACAAGCTGTGCTGGCAGCACAGAATTTAAATCCTTACTGTTTACATTGGCAGTAAGGAATCTAGATGCAGAATGTCTGCAAGACCATTCTTCTCATGTGAAGTTCTAGAACTACTTTGAGCTCCTGCCCCAATACCTGCTCCTGCCCTGAAAAGCTCCAAGATCTCCAAGGGGAGCCTCAGCTGAGCACCCAGCCCAGAGGCCTCGACTGCTCCTCTGAGCAGGGCTGGCAGAAGCCTGGAGAACATTTGTATTTTAGAAGCCTCTTTCTTTGGCTGCAGCAGCAAGAGGAAACAAATACTGCTCTTGCTAAATTTGATCTCTTCCTTCCTCCTCAAGGACAGAAAAATCTTTTCAGAGGATGGTAATAATAAAAAAAACATTGCAACTCACTTTACTGGCCCCAACCCAAATCTTCATCCATGCCAAACCTGGCACTACTGCCAGTGATTCACCATGACTATCCCAGCCAGAGCCAACTCCCCACCCACATACAACAAGCATTTTCAAGAGCTGAAAGTCTGCATCACAAAGCAAATAATCACAGTAACTCAATTTATTCTCTATAGCCCATGGATAACAAGTTTCTTTAACACTGCAGCAGTGTTTAAGAGTGCAAAGAAAAATACAGCCACCTTCTAGAACTTGAAAGCATCTTAAGCACCTACTTGAGTTTGTAGGTATGCTTGATGACATTAAAATTACTTCAGCAGAAGAAAAGCTGCTGCTTTTTCATGATATTCAACACAGTCAAAGTTTACTGTTAAAGTTACTATCAAGCCCGAGGGAATTAATTTCTAGAGGCTAAAAGCAGTCCAAAAGAACACAATGTTTACAAGTCAAAAGGTTACTATGTGGTAAGCTGATCAGCTTTCAGTTTACAAGGAAGAGTAAATTAGGATTTCCTCTTGAACAGGAAGTCTGGTCGCATCCTACATTAACAGGTGCTAGAGCAGCATTAATTCCACTTCCTTCTGAAAAGATAAAGCTGATATGGATCTCAGCCCACCCTGAGAGCAAGATGGGATCAATAAAGGTAAACCAACCCAGAAATAGGTATGTTCTATGTAGGTATGGATATGTCATTTATGACAAAGATATCAAGAAAAAAGACAAAGAGGAGAATGATTAGTGATTCACTAAGAGAAGCCCAAATGGTACAAACACAAATTCAACATAATTTAGGAAAAAAAAAACCTAAAAAATTCAAACCAGAATTCCTTTTCCTTTTCACTTGTGCAAAAGCCAAAAGGAAACAGGCAGTGCAGCTAATAGTGGGCTAAAGTTACTTCTTCCCTGCCCTCCCATCCCAGTCAAGAATCAACTAAATTGCAATTCTAAATTTTTCACATCTGACAAAATAAGAAAGCCAAATATAGAGAATCTATAAGGATTCTCATTGTTCAACAGACAAAGAAAATTCTTATTGGAATCAAGATTCTACTTCCTCTGTCCTTCCCCTCTGCTGACTTCATCAGCTCAAAGTTGTCTTCACAATCCTGCACATGCAAAACAAAATCAGACCTGGCTTAATCTTAGCCCTTGCTGGGTTATTAGCAGTACAAAGAAGCTACCATAAATAGATTGTTACAGTTTAGTAACTTCCTGATGGAAGGCTGAAGCACAGGCATCTGCTCCCAGACTAAAGCATCCCTTTGGGTTCACAACTAACACAGAGTGTAATAGGGAGAGAAGAACAGTGGTTGTTTATCTTAAAACCAACAACTTGGAGAACAGATCTGGTATTTCTACAGGCACACTTCACAGCTTCCATTTTCCTTAGATGAGAGTCTGGTGGCAATAGAAAAATGAGAATTCAAACAAAAGGCTGGAGTTAACATTAGCAAAAATTCTAGCCAAGCCTTCAATTGTCAGATTAGAAAAACTGCAACTGTGCAAAAAAAAAAAAAAAACAACCACTGCTGTCATTAACAAGCACAAAAAGCCACAATAACTCAGCTCAGTGGGGCTTCAAACAGCTAAATTTCAGGATAAAGGACTTTCTACAGTAGATCTCAGTCCATTTAAAGTAGTAAATTTAACATCAGGGAATCCTACAAAAGCACTCATCACTACACACAATTCAAAGTCAGAACTTTGAACTCACAGGTCACAGTTACATGTGTACTCAGAGGCAGGGGAAAGTGGGGGAAAAAACCATGAAACAGAACATTTGGGGGTTTTATTTTTCCTAAAAAAAAACAAAGAAAAACAAAGTTTATCAAGTCTAATAAAAGATTTTTCTACAGAAATATGCTTTCATTATGTTCTTCTGGAAGAGATAGAATTAAAGAAAAACCTGACAGTGGCCATTGCTTTCCTCTGAGGAAGTTTGTTATAATTATTTAGTAAGAGCTAGATTGAAACTGAACATTTCAAAATCAGATGGAACTAGAAGGGTCTAATTAGACCTCCTTGAGCAAAGAGGGGACCAGATGACCCTGGAAATGTTGTCCAGACTCCATAAATTTATGTCAAATCCTACAGTGGCAATTACAGAAATGATGTGGAAAGGTGAAGAGATGTACTCAGATCCTGATGGTCTGTAAACCATGGCCCCTCAGCACCGTGAATAATTAAACTCCTCCTTATCCAAGGAGGATGTTGGTGGCCTCTGCCACCACACCAGAAAGTCAGGGTGTCCCCAATGGTCTGCTTAAACTCAGCTCTTTTGTATTATCTTCATACATGGTTTAATCTCCTGGTTATTTGAGAGTCCTGATCCCTCTGTGCAAAAGTTCAGCTGAGAAACTTCATATTGCATATCTCATCTAATGACTACTTTATGCTGGTTAACCTTAAAAAAAAAATAGCTCTGAGTGAGAGGACACCTAAATTAATTCTGTTCTACACCTACTTACAGAGCTTTATCAGCACTTCATGCAAAAATACACCTAAACCACCAAACTGAAGTCAATGCAAGAATATGGGGCCTAAAAATAAATTCTAAAAAATCTTAGGGAGGTTGTAGGCAGTGTGGTTTAAATCTTTAAATATCACAGGTTACACCTTACTGATGTATTGCAGATCATACAAAGAGTGAAGCGAACATCACTGTGAGGTGTTCATAGACCTTTTTATAAGCAGACTTTTTGGAAGGAGCCTCTCCCAAACATGTTTCAAGTGGAAACTGGGGCCACAACACTCAATACAGGAAAACAAAGCAAAACAGTGACATTAAGAGCAGAAGCAAAACGCATCATTCAGGGGTGGGGGAGAAATAGCCCACTTAAATAGAAAACCACTAAATTTTCTAGTGACGTGAACAGGATGGTGTTGCATAGGCCAAAACAATAGCTTTATATTAGTTATTTACTTAAAATAACCATAAGAAAGTCTGTTTAAACTTTTAGGATATTACTTGTTGCACAGCAGGCAGCAATATCGTCCAGCTGTTAGATCCTACAATTCTGAGCATCTGGATTCAATGTTAATAAGCAGTACTCATTCACTAAAACTCATCACAGAAACACTTTGCCCATTTTCCTACCTTCAAAATAGGCAAGATAATTTTGTGAATAGCAAAGGAAAACGTACTCATTAATGAGCTCAAATAATTTAATTACCTGAAAGCTTATCTCTTCCTCTCACTCCCAGCATTCTTATCACACCAAAAGATACCAACCTTTCTCTCCTCTAATAAAGGAAGTTATTGAAAACTAACAGTCTCACTCCAGTACTACATAGAGTTTTAAGAACAAGTTAAAAGAGGGGATAGTTCAAAAGTTTTTAGCCAAAACATTGCTCAGTTAACTTACATAAGTGGCTCTAAGGGCATGCCTGTATTTGCATTAGTTCACACCAGGAACATGCTTTTTACGTGAACTGCCTGATCATTCCTGTTGATGGTGTGTTAGTTCACATCACAGAGCTGTTTTGGAACAAAGGAATTGGATTCCTCTTAGGTTAAACTAAGGTAACATCAGACAATGTATGCCAGGAGCACACCCAATGTGTTCCAGATGCAAACAGGCATTCAGGCCACAAGAACAGACTAGAGAGTCTAACATTTCAAGTCCTGAAGTGTTTGGAGTGTGATATTGAGTTCTCTGTGTTGCTTTGATCTACTGTTCTGGTTCAGCTGCACTCCCCATACTGCTGTAGACAACTTCAAGCACTACATGTTTTTACTTCCTGCACACCTACTCACATCTCCTGGATGCAGATCCACCTTTAGGACACGTTCTATACCCTCCAACCCACTGATGTAGAGCATGCCTCAGTTCCTTGACCAATGAAGAAGCAAACCATGAGATTCTTTGTCTAACTTAAGGTGTCTACTTGTGAAACCCTTGCCAGCATTCCCTAAGGGCTCACCAGTAGGACATAATAAAAAAAAAAAGCACACTGGTTGTAACAACAGGCAAGAGAACTCAACATGATGAAAGACAGCAATGGTTAAGAATTCTACAAGATCTTTGAGACCTGAAGCTGTGATAGCATATCTTACACCTAACAGGAGATAGGAGATGTCCCAGTCCTGGTACCAAGTGTATTCCTGCAGGGCCAAACAGCAGCCTCACTCTTTTTAGGGATCATGGGCAGTCCAGCATTGCTGGAATTGAACTAGTCAGGTGCCAAAGCAGCTAAGCACACTGCTCAGAGTTTTTTTCCTAGTTTACTGCTCAGAGCAGCCTATGAGATTTCTCAATATTCCATTCTGAAACACCTGTGGAAGATCTCCATCTCTTACTTTCTCCCAGTTTTCAGAAGCAGGAATTTTATTTCCTTCTTTCTTTCAGATCTCTATGACCTTTTGCTAGTCCTCTAAAGTCTTTCAATAGCAATCTGATCGAAAAGCCTCACCAGCTCACTTTATACCCAGGAATGAATTTACAAGAATCCAGCTGCTGAGTTTTTTTAAATAAAAAGTTTAGACAGAGCTCCCCAGCATTGATGTTAAACATGTTATCCACCCAACCATGACAAAACCACAAGTGAGACATCAGTGATATTGGATTGCCTCTGAGAAGTCCAAGATTTAACAAAGACTCTCTAGAACACTTTTTACACCACCAATACTCCTGGTAGCTGTAGTTCATTTTGCAACTCCAGCTTTTCTGCATCTCTAAAGAAAGTAATTGATAACAGTTGAGCAGGGTTTGGCCCATAAAATGACAGATGAAGGGAGCAAAACCACTTGGGAGATGCCCACAACCCTTGCAGGCACTGCAGGACTGATGAAGGGGAATACAAGGACTACAAAAGGCATGGCACTGGACAGAAAGCTTGAGAAAACTTTTTCAACACGGCAAAGATAAGGTACACGTTTAAACAAAACAAAGCAAACATAAAATCACCAAAATTGTAAAACTAACATTATCATATATAGCTCCTGAACAAGGCAGTTCGTAGCATACAAACCTTATTTTAAAAGTTATTTTTAAAATACTCCATTTGCTTTGTTCTCACTGTACAGAGTTCAAATTAGAGTACTATTAATGATCCCATTTCGAATTCATTTCAGTTAGTCTGCACACTCTAAAGAAATTTTCTTATCAGCTGTGGAAAGTAAAACTGGCATTTCCCAGGACAAAACCTAGCTCTTACCATGGCTCCAGAACCCAAGCTGAGCAGCATTAGGGATTCAACTCCTTTTGTTTTGCTTTAGATGAGAAACCAAGGTCCAAAGGCAATGGGAAAAGTGGAAAGACTTCTGAAAATACTATTATCCTGTCAGGGCTATGACAATGTAAGCCAGATGAGGCGTATCTGGACCTCAACCAAAGCCATTCCACTCTGGGTAACAAGGAAGTGAAAGATTGAGCTGTTAAGCCTAGTGACAGTTTATGAGTGGTACCAAACATACCCAGGTCAGCAGTTTTAATCAAGGAAAGAGACTGTCACTGGTGGTTTCTTTACATTCAACTCTGCTAATTTCATGAGGTCATTGAACCCAAGCCAGATATGAGCCATTAGAGAAAACTTCATTCGTCTTTAGACAGCTTAATGGAATTTAAAAAAGTACTTTAAATGATGTAAAAACACCATCGCAAAAAGTACCAGCATCAAGGCTCTACAATGTTGTGTCTTTGATAATCCCTCCTACTTCTTTGGCCTGATGAAATCAATTATAAAAGGACCACCTAGCCTGCAACTACAGACCAAAGTTTATTGTCTTTCTTTATGGGTAAAGACTGGTTTGTTTTCTCTTTAGGATGGTGGCATTCTTCTATCCTTGCAAGACTCAGCTAAGTTGCTTTTGCTTTCCTCAAGGATGTATTTTTCATCTTTATTCAGGAAATTTTAATTTTTGCTGAATTGCCTCCACAATGACAAAAACACATCGCCTGTACCCAGCTACACCACAAAATCATTTTCTACACCAGGTCATTTTGAGACATCCTTACTTAATTTCCATTTTGATGGAAACTCAGCAGAAGAAATGGAAGAACATCTCAACACTGTAACTTTCTCAAAGCAAATGGGTGCATGAACCCGACCAACAGATGATGCACATCCAGAACCAGTGACACAGCCTTTATTAACAATGTGAGCTCATTTAGCTACTTCTGATTTTAGTGAAACTTTCCATCTGAGAATGGCTCTAAACTACATTGGAACATAAAAGCTGGAGGATAAATCTTTTCTTGAGACCTTGGTTGAAGCCTTGGAGCCTGTGTTTAAATTACCTCCGTGTTCAAGCAAATTGAAGATGGAAGCCATTTTCCAGCTTTTCTATTTACTAACAGTACTGCAAGTTTTGGCAATTAAGTCGCTTTTGGCACCAGCTGGTTACCAACTACCTCACACCCAGGTTTTTTCTCACATTTTCATTTTCTTTCTAAATTAAAAAAGGACATTGTTTTCACCTGTTAAATTACAGTGGCAGCTGCCCAGAAACCAGGATGAAGGAATCTAGATTAAAATTCAATAGCACCAAACACAGCAGTTTCTTTTAAATAACAACTTCCCTTGTACTGCTGAAGACAAAGGTCATGTCTGTAAGCCTTGTTTATTTTTAGGTCAGCATCAATTTTCTACAGACAGTATTATCCATTTTGGTTAAAAGCAACATTTACAATATATTCTAATAACTGTGACAGAGTACAGTTTTTAAAGGCATGATTTAAAGCTTGTGTGTGAACACACTCAAGCTACCAAATCACCATTCAAGAGATAGCTAAGAACTTTCTGCAATATTACAAAGAGTGGCCACACAGAAGAAAGCCACTGTTCTCTTTCAGTTTGCTGATCACAGCTCTGACTTGAGCAGGAAGGCATCAAGAAACCAGGTAAGCTGCAATCCACTATTCCTCCCCTCAGTACTTTCAGGTGAGAGAATCCACTCATCACAACAGTGAGATACCTGAACAGAGTTCTTCAGCAGACTCAGGGTTAATTTTTGTGAGTTCAGTTTAGCTGGGCAGGTTGCAAGGGAATACCTGGATTTACAACCCCAGATACTTCTTCTCATCAGCTCCAGGCTGCAAGGAAAGGCTTTGTCATGTGAGGCACCTATTGACAGCCACCTTGAAATGGTAAAAGCACCCAACCTCTCAGCTTGAAAGATTTTATATTCTCTTCTTGAAACCTACCTCTTCCTCTCCAGCTTCTGCCTTCTCAGATACAGCTGGTATCACAGAGAAATAGAAGTTGAAAAAGAAACCACACCAACCCCTTGCACCCAGCCACCCCCATCTAAAAAAAAAAACCCAACCAAAGGTACTGCTTTGTATTTGTTTAAATCTGTTTCTTTTACATATTTAGTCAAAGACTTCTTGCATTCAAAAAGCAAATATTCACAGACTCCCAGGATGCTACTTTGACACCTACAGGACACTAGAAACCCTTAGATGAATCAAAATTCATTATAGTAGGCTCTCAAAGGGAACAAATCCATTCCTGGAAGGCTCAAGGGAAGGAGTGTTTCTTCTTCAGGCAGAAATTATACTGGCCCAGCTCTCAACCACAATCTCTATTTGTAACAAAAAATGATCAACAGCAGTAGGAGCACCCAATACTTGAAATCACAAGGAAGATACTTAGTGATATATAAAAAACACAAGTAACTTTATATTTTACACAAAAAGGAAGCCATCATTTAAACATCTTCCTTGAAAAAAATATTTTATATAGCTTAAGAAGTGAAACCCCACACAAACTGAAGCACTGCACTTGAAATTTACACTTCTCAGTCAGACCAGAGGGCTACAACACAACACACCTTCCACTAAGTCAGCAGTATCTGATGGAAATTTCAGGGCAGGAAGAAACCACTCTGTGCTGCAATCATTTAAGGTTTGCCTTGTTATCTGCCATCCCTCAACGTTAAAAACATGAGGCTCTGCAGCAAGATGGGACATGTCTGCAGGTCACCTACCACAGCTCATGAACTGGCATCTCAACCCCAGTTTAAGTCTAAACCCAGCTAAGCTGGACTATCTGCACCCCATTTCTGCCACTTCTGTGGAGGCTGTAGTGGTCAGAAGGATGAAGCCAAATTGTATTAAACTGTCACAGCTTGTCCCAAAGTGGTATTTGTCAGCTCTCGGGGGTTCTGGCAGCCAGCTCAGCTTCACATCATTCCAATCAAGCAGGTTCAACACAGCTCAATAAGGAAGCACTGTGTGAATCCACCCTTACAATGGTGCATACCACTCTGACCACAGATAAACTCAACAATTTACACAGGATCCCAAACTTGCAAGTGGACCTGTCCCACCTCTTCAACAGACAGTGTAAAAATAACACTCACTTCCCCTTGACCTACTACATTGAATGCCTGAACCTTTACAGGAAAACAATCAACTGCCCTCGCTATCACAGTCTACTTAAGCTGCATCACAAAGTTAAGGGAACATTTCACTCAGTTTTCTCATATTTAGAGACCAAAAAAATTTACCTGGGGGAGAAAGTTTAGGCTGGAGTTGCTACAGTATCTCTATTATTACCAAAACCCTTTTGTTCTTGGAACAGCAGCATTTACTACATTTTGGTGATCAAAATGTATATTGAGTGCTCTAGGAGTGTGAGCATTTCCTCATCTAACAGTCCAAAGAGCAAGCTTTCCCTTTCCACTTCAGAGAAACAAATATATAGAGATTAAAACTCCTAAAGATGTGAAAATAATCATAATAAAATACTGATTTTTCTCATTTGATAAAGGCACAGTTTTGAACTACGTTAAGCAAAGCTGTTTAGTCATATATAGGCAAAAAATACCACAGCATCACAAAACAGTTCAGAATATACGTGGTTCTTATACAAATGACACCTACTTCAAATCCATTTCTATCCATGTTCTTGTACAGAATTTTTCCATTTTAAAGTAGATGTATTGAAAAGTAGCAATATACATGGAGGACAGTTGAGAGACCAGTGCTTACCCCCCAAAAAATAAGATACTCAAGCATGCAGACTTACTTGCATTCCCCAGGTACGCTGCAGCCCCCATGGAGCAAATTACATCCTTGTTTACACACAGCTGTAGACACAAAAAGATTTGGGCATCAGTCTGGGCAGCCAGGTATCCACTGGTACAGCAGCATTCTGGAATTCTTCAGGCAGGGCTCCTGTCATTTAGGCTGTCTGTTATGTGTGCAAAGTAGATTGCCTTCTGCCATGTTCCAATAGTTGTTCCTTCCCTACACTTATTTCACAGAACACAGCACCATTACAGTCAAAAAGCTTTGCAGCAGGAGTGTCAGCACTCTAACTTTTATGAAATACAATTGTTTTTAAAACCTGGTATAAGACTGGTATTATTCTGGAAACCCCAAACTTTAAGTGATACATGACCTGGTGTAAGCTGTAAAAACGGTCCTCCCCATCATTAACAAGCTTTTTACTGAAAAGGAACAGAAAACAAAACTAAAAAGCCCTCAGCAGAAAGAGGAGTATGTAAAATCATTTTAGCACTAATTACTGAAGGCAAAATGCAGAGAGATTTGATTGAGTAGTACATTAAAAGACATCACTACACCTGAATTTCTATTCCCATTAAGAGCTATCAAAAAGCTTTCAGCTTTGCACACATTACACTTAAAACTGTTTCATTTGTAAAAACAGTGTTATGGGTGCATTTCTACAGGATTGAAGTCTACTGTGCAAGTGATGATATGACTTCAATAACATCTTACATTAACAGATGCAATGCATCATTGTGCTTTGAAGGAACACCACCACTGAATAAAGTCAATTAGTAAAAGGATGTTTCCCTGAATACTAGATTTCTTCGGGTATGTTCACAGCACACACCAGAAGCGACACTGTATCTGGTGCTCCACTTTTCACTGAGCATGTTTTATTTAAATATTTGTATTGAAAGGACAAAGCCTCTAAGCCCTAAAATCAATATGCTACTGCACTGACACCACAGAATTATCTAGTGCAGTTTACACCTATTCCATAAACACCAGGGCTAATCCAAGACAAAGAAAACATACTACCTTGTTTGCATTCTTCTCCCATCCAACCTTCCATGCAGGCTTTGTTTCCATTTTGATCACATGTGTAGTGACCAACAAAGTCATCTCGAGGGCCACAGAACTTGTTGCACAGAGCACTGTAGTAATTTTCATCACATTTCACCCTTATTTGCACTTCAAAGTGGGCAACAGGACCATTAATTTGTAGGGTCTTCCATCGATCTTCTGGGTTGATCATGCCAGCATGTGCCACTCGCTCTATCAACAAGTTTTCACCTGTTTGGAAAGAAAGGTAAATTCAACAGGGGTTAGAGCTTGATAGCACACAAGGACAGACAGAATCCAATGAGAAGTACTCAACTGGTTAAGGGAAAACCAAGAAAATGTTAAGATGATAAAGATCTACTGTATAACTGAATTTTTCTTTGCCTTGCAAAGTTCATTACAGGAAGGCCAATTTTAAAAAGTGTCCCAAAGGAAATATTAAAAAACCCTGGAACATAATCCATAGGAAATAGCTTATTTTTCAAGGCAGCCAAACATACCACACCCACATGCTGACAACTAGCAGCTTTATCTTGATCTGAGGCTCTTCTTGCCTCCTTTTTGTTCTTATAAAATTGCAAGATCTGCATAATTTCATAGCTGAGATAAAGTTCTCTGCTTTGAGTTTAATTTTAAAAATAAAGCAAAACACAATATATTCAATTTGCTGTGAAATTACTAAGCAATAGTGAATGTTCCTGTAGGCTTGCATTATATATACATAACTAGCCTGTTTCCATTTTATTATTCACTCTAAAATAAAGGCAAAACATCTTTAATAACCATTCCACAGAACACTACACAGCTAGTGTTTGACATTTTGAGAAGAAATAAACCAGTGAACCCAGGATTGTCAAGGGCCATTCTCAGCTCTGTATCCTCCTTATCCTCATCCCCAGTGAAACTCCTGATAACTGTGATCCCTGTTGCAGCACACTCTGTGAGCATCCTGCCTTGTCCCCATGGAAAACAGCAGCTCTGCTACTGCCAGGCTCCACTCACTGAGGCCAAACCTGCACAAAGAATTACACATCCCAGGGAACAAGAGGATTCTAGGTTGTAACATTACAAAAACTGCCAACACAAAGTGTTTCATTTACATAAATACCCATTTTGTATCTTTAGCCATGTAATTCTTTATATAGAAGCTTCAATACCAAGAGGTGAGACAATTATAGCCAGTACAATGAAAATATACCATTTCTTCAGCAAATACTGAGAATAAGCAAAGCTCAGTAGGGGAAGGGTAAAGGCAGACAGTGAGCAAGCCCAGTGGCAAGAGTTTTCTAATGGGTTCACCATTCTAATCTGGTACCAACCTGCTGTACAGCTTTTCTAGGTGACTGCAAGTTGCATTTGTAACTACGAACGCTATTTATGGATGAAAAAAGGTACAGAACCTTCACTTGAACATAATTATTTCATACACATTTATGAAATAGCTATAACATTGCCAGCTCAAAGCTTCAGCATCCATTTTCTTTAAATAAAGATTCTGTAAAATACATGTTAAAAAGAAATGCATGACCAAAGACTTGCACACAGCAAAAGGCTGAGATGATAGTGAGATAAAGCCTGAAGTTCAAATTATTAATAATATAGAACATGCCAAGCTGGCAGCAAGCAATACTAAACTACCACCTTTAGCAAATGCATTTTACCTACCCAGTTGCTTTCTAGAACTCATTAACCTCATGTGTTTAGAAAACAAAACCCAAGGAGTGACTGTTTCTCAACCAGAAACATTATTAACAGTTTAGAGGAATCCTGTGCATCTCATATCAAAGTGTTTTCAGCCACTCCAATATTAAAGAAAAGATTAGTTACAGAAGTATCAGGCTCTCCAAAGTAGCATGCTCTTTTGGCATCTTTTTCAAGCTTCCTTCTATAAAAATGTTTCCTCTTGAAACAAAAAAATACTGAACTTAAAAATAATCCATATTAAGTAAGGTACTCTGATTTTTAAGACCTCCCAGTACCTCTCTGCTTTATTATTAAAAGTGGTATTGCCATGTATAAGCTGTAAGTCATGCTTGCTTGGACTAGACTACATGAAACGTATTACGGCTGGCTAAGACACATTGAAGCCTATCCCTCTTCTTTAACTCTCATTCCTGTACATAAACTGCTCTGTCATCCAGCAGCATGTGCAAGACAGAAAAGGCTGCCTGCATTTTATTTTTGACCAACAGGATATTTTTCACACCAGTCACCACACAGAATTTTTTAGGTTGGGAAAGACCTTTAAAAGTCATCAAAGCCTAACAATTAAGCCAGCATTGCCAAGGCCACTACTAAACCATGTCCCCAAGTGCCGCATCTACAGGTCTTTCAAATACTTCCATGGATGGAGACACAACCACTTCCCTGGGCAGATCTCAGCATCCTTCAATCATCTTATTTTCCTCCACTGACTATTGAAAAGCTATAAAGGCAAACATGCTGAATCACTGGATGGTCAAGGAAAATTGAACAAATAGCAAATATACATTACAGAGCTGCTTTCTTGCTATAAAAGTAACATAGGCTCCTTATAAACAGCTGCAGCAGCCACTGCTGTGAAAGCATTTCCTCAAAGTGCATCTGATGGACTGAAGAACAGGTCCTGCGATTAAAGGAGTGGCTCATATAATAAAATTCTTATCAGGCATCTTCAGGCTAATGGAGATTCATCAGACCCAGTTAACTGGAACAAGCATTAGAGCTACTGCAAATATACCTATGCAGAACAGACCTCTTGATATCAGGGGTCAAGAACAGGGGAAATAACCCAGGAGTGCTCTTTTTATCTTTTTGAACACTCAAACTTTATCTTCACAAGCTCCTCTGAAAAGGAATGTATTCAGAATCTTGAAGGGTTTTTCCTTACGCTTGTATCAGTATAAGTAGGGCTTAACAGCCTAAATAAGCAAGCCAAATAATTTACCCTGAGCCACAAAAGGAACAAGAGAAGCAGTCCAAGCCATTTCATCTCTAATACTAAATTCTTAAGTACCAGAGTAAGTATGAGAGTTCTGTTTAACTTCAAATTTAACACTGATCCTAGCTATAAGGTGCATCTTCCAGAGAGATCTGTAAACACAGGGAGGAACATGTTTGTCAAGGTTTCTCCTTCCTCCCCCACAATACCAAAGCGTGTCTGAAGATATTCAGCCTCTCTCACCTGTTTTGATGAGATAAGTTTGCTCCCTGCATTTGACTTTGCCATAGAAGTTCACCTTAGGGGTTCACACTTATTACTTTTAGCTCTCAGTAAAGGCACAACTGAATTTCTCTGGTTATTGGTCCAAAAAAGCATCATTCATGACTCAAACTTACATACACACAAATAGCCTCTAGGCAATTTCCTTGATTAACATGTTTCCTACAAGCCTCTCTAGAAAAGCAGATAGTGGTACAGATGCTTGCATAAAAGGAGATGATGCCTAAAAGCTATTTATTTAATTAATGTTCCAAGAATATCTGATTTTTGGAAGAGAGAGCCTTATCTGAAGCATATTTAACTGTGCAATACACAAATAAGAACACTGCCCATCAGCACCCTGACCCTTTGCAGAGGTCAGATGTTCCCAACAAGCCAAGAGGGCTGTACAAAAGGTGATGCTGGCAGTTGTTTGTAAGGGAACACATCACAAGAACTCCCTACCCAAAGGAGCAAGAGGTGCCCATCTCAGGAAGCACATTCTCTTCAGCATGTTTTTGAGCACTATGGACAGATGAGTCTCCTACAGATCAATGGGAGGCAGGAAAGCAACCACTGCATGCCTGCAGTAGACACAGAGTCAAATGGAAAGTTACTACTACACACGTGAAGATGCCAGCCAGCTTTGTCAAGGCAGGGCTGGGCTGGGCATTGCCAAGAGCCCTGCTCAAGTCTGCCAAGTCAAGTGACTTACCTGGAAAGTGGAACTGCTGTGACAGATGACAGCAAGCAGGCCCTTTGATTTTGTATCTAAGCCAGTTTCCTCTCCCCCTCTTCCACCCTCCCAAAGCAAACAAGAGGTAACACTACACTGCCACAAGCTTACCCCTGAGCCAACCCTGCTGAACAGAGGAGGAGAAAAACACACCAGCAGCTCAGGAACTGGGGGTGAAAGACCCTCTAAGAATTTATACAGGGCCAACATTTGCTGTGGCAGACTTGCTCGTGAGATAGCACTTCACAGGGCAGCTCTGAGTCCCCCTGCCTGCCTTCACTGAGTGCAAGAACGCAGGATGCTTCGACACAGAGGGCAGGAACAATGACAAATGTTCTAGAACCTTTAAGTCGTTCACTGGAAGCCTCTCTTTCTAGGTTTTAGGGGAGTTTTTTTTGTTTTATTGTTGTTTTGTTTGGGTTTTGTTGTTTATTTTTGTTGTTGCTATTGTTTTTGTTTTTAATGCCCACTTCAGAGTCCAAGATAGAACACAGACCCTACACATTTAACTTTCAGCCTTATTCATCCCCATTAAAGGAAAGCAAAACCTGACTCTAGAACTAATTAATCAGCTTATAAACAGACTCTGGCAATTACTTTGATTAATCTATCTTACAGTAGCAACAGAAGCTACATGTAATCTGATCCTCAGATCAGCACAGTGCTCAGGATTGACAGGGAGTTATGCTTTTCACAGACATTCACTTCACCCTTGCAGGACCAGATACTGTCTTTCCTCTTGAGAAGCTGCTGTATTCCATTTCCTCTTCTCTAACATGTGAATTTTTACTGATCTGTGCCTATTTGGCAGTTCAGTCGTGCTTGCAAAAATACATCTTTGAATTGAAGCATCTTTGCCTCTCAACAGATTCACAAGGCAAAACCTACTGGAGACTCACCGCCAAGATTCCTCAAAAAAAGAGAAAACCTTGAGCATTAAGGAATTCTTCCTAGGAATCTTATATGCAAATCTAAATTGAAGCACAGCAAAGCAACACATCTCTATCACAGCATCAGAAAACAGATTACAGAAACATTTAACCAAGACAAGCACTTAGCTAGTCTTCTGCCAAATTACAGGCCAAGAAAGCCTTCCTAAATTCACCTGACAAGCCTTCAAGTTTTCAGCTGCAATAAAAATTTGCAGTACCTCTCTCTGGCAGCCTAAATTAAAGGGAAGTTCACTTTCCATCAGCAGTTTCTCATAGAACTAAACTGTAATCTGACACTTTTGTACTCTCCAACAGTTCATAGAAACTGTTAATTTAAGGAGATGGCACACTGGGCCTCCAGAAAACACTCTATATCCTGTTGGCCTGAAGTTCAGGGGAAAAAAGAAGAATGCAAGTAAAGAGATTTGTTAGAGCTTGTTAAACTAAAAAGCATAACAAAAGACCTAACACAAGTCTGAGATGACTGTTCTCTTATCAAGTGTATTCAAAAGAAATCTGGGGTTTAAAGCTACAGATTTGCAAGAGGATTATGCAATTCTAAGAAATAAACAGAAAGTGACAGTAGTATTATTTGTTAAGAAGCTAATTTAAAAATTAAATCCAGCACTTGAATGCATACAGATGATTTACAGGATAGGCTGCCTCTTCATATTCAGTCCTTTCTACAACATCTCATGAGTTGATTTGCCCTCTGTAATAACAACATGAGTATTCTAATATTTGCTGTAGTAGTTGCCCCTAAATAAATTATTCCCAAGGTGGAAACCATTTAAATTAATTAACATCACACAGTATATTTTAAACAAAGCATTCAAGAGGATCCTCCAATCTATTACTATGTAGGGTATGCAAACTTATTCAAGACTGGGGCTTACTCTGCTCAGCACACAAGATCTCATTTTGAATACCACGCCCAGCTTTAGGAAGTGCCATTCAAGAAGGCTGTGGAAAAATTCAGCTGGAGGGTTGCAGCAACATTAATCAGAGATGTAAAGAAAACATAACCAATAGAAAAAGGCTAAAGCAGATGTTAACAAGAAAAGCTCATTTCTAACAGAAGGGTTCAGGTAGCAGTTAAACTAAAAACTCAGCATTTCTGACACAGAATATGATTTTGGATGTATGTAACCTCATCACTATCTCAATATTCAGACACTTACCTTCCCCTACATTGATCCCAACCAAAATGAAATAGTCCATTAATAACCACAAAGCAAGTATGAGGTTCAATTTTTTCTTGTAGCCAGAAGCATTGGTTATTTTAAGACATACTTGTAAACCATTTACAAAGAGCAGGTTCAAGCTGGAGTCCAAGTTTAGCATCATCATGGCATCCAGCACCTTGACAGGATTTTGAAGTATTTATAAAATAATCTTGCTTTAACTTCAGATCAACAACCCTGCCTTGACAGAGTATTATTGGCATTTACAGACTGAAAATGCAAGGTAAGCTCCAGTACTTGAGGAGAAACAGACAAGGGATCATACCATGATTTAGAGCAATAAAAACATGAAGTACGCTTTCCTTACAGGGAGCAAGAATTGTTTAATTGCTGTAATGATCATGGAAATTATTACATAGCGTGATCACAAGCAGAGTGAGGAGAATCTGAAGTGCAGCTCTACAGATTATCTTCCTTTTTCTAAAGAAAATAAAGAGCCTAACATGATTTGTAAACATTTTTTTAGAGTTAATAATCAAGAGTAATATATTAATTACACCCTTTATTTACAACTATCCATTCTTTTTCCTGTACAGCAATAATTTCTCAGAGTTCCTAACCCAACACTCACTGCTTGGACTTGTACATGCCCTTCACTCAGACAACAGCTTTGCCTAGAGCTGATCTGGAGGGATGGCTGATTGCAGCAGGATACAATTTCTCCCCTCCCCAGTTTACACACATACAGCACAGAATAAGTACAAACTCCAAGCTTTACATAAATACTCACCAGCTTTTGTATCATTGTCCCAATCCCATGCTTCCAATATTAACGTGAACGACCTCTGAAAAAAAACAAGACCCCAATTAGACAGTAATAAAAAACTGTTATAACCAGACAAACTGATTTGAAATAAGCAGATATTACTGCTACAAGAAAGCCAACTGAAAGCAGTAGAAAATTTCACTTCTCTGTTGTCATGTGAAAGTCATTGAAGGTATCTTCTCAAAAGCATGACATATAACAGCATTAAGAACTGTTAATGGACAAGCCATGATACCAACAAAATAAAAACATTCCATGCGCACACACACACACACACATTGAGGACTGACTCTCCTTCCACTACATCTAATTCTCAGCTTTGCTTAGCCACAGAAATGCTTTTCAGAAGCAGCCCTGAAAAGGTTTAAATGAAATGAGGTTCTGAACCGTGGGAAACAGCTGGGATATTCAAGATTTAAATTGAACCACCTCCCCTAATGCAAGCCATCCATTAGAAAGCACATGAGAGATAAGTCTATACCAGATCTGTTTTACAGAAAAATATATCTAAAGAAGAAATTCACAATTCACCATGCATTTATCAAAAGTTTAGACTTCTCATGAAAGAGCAGCATAAAAAACAGATCTACAAAAGACACAGCAGAAACAATTATTACAGTAAGAACACCTGGCACTGTACTTTTCCCTGAGGAAAGAAAAACCTATGATTTCAGACAGTTCCTAAATGACTTAGAAAAAACATGAAGCCTTTACTTCACTAAACCAAGGCTTCAGGCATTTTCCTTGGTTTATGATCAAAAACGTAGGACAGATGTTGATATTCAAATACTAAACTTATTTAGAAAAAAGTTATACATACAGGCAATTTTTAACTGCTTTGAGATGCACTAGAATAGCTGTCAAACCATTGAGTTTTGATTGTTTCCAAGTGCTACAAGTAACACTGAGATCCTCACATACATCTAAAATCAAGGAAAAACCATCAGGAACAGAAAAGAGTTAATGCACCACTATCCTGAAGTCCTCATACACACATCTTCAAGCAGAGCCAAGCCCTAATGTGTGCACAGTTCACATCCTAATAATCTATAAATTCACATGGGTATGGGGACATTCAGCCAAGAAATTGCAAGGACCCTCTTTGGAAGAGGATTATGTAAGAATTCAGCCACCTTTCACAGGGTCATTAGGACTATTTTACTGTTACATCAAGAGATGTGTGTTTTTATTAAAGCTCCTTATGTGCTTTACACACCCCTCGACTCCACACCAAGGAGGGTTGATCATAACACTGAAGCCTCCCCATTTTAGAACAGCAGCAACAATAGGATCAGTGCAGCACCCCAAGCAGAAGGGCTCTCTGTTTGAGGTCATGACTACAGCAGAGATCATTCTACTCAGAAATGCACTTGAGTGCTTATTTGCCTACTGCTTAGTTACATTAACATACAAACCACAACTCAGCCTTTGAAAATAAGTCTTTCTACTCTGTTTTCAGCTTCAGACATATACTAGGAAAGATAACTTTACATCACTGAAACAGAAACAGGTTTAGTGGTGACTATTCAGATTAGACTAAAGAAAGCAAGAGAAAAAGGAGCTCAGCAGTGAGCATACTGGACAGAGACATACTTGAGTTTGTACTGCTCTTGTAAATGGACAACTGAGAGAGATCAGTTGAGAAAGGAAAGGGCTCTACCTCTGAGGTACGACAGCAGAGCTCAACTCCACCCAATTTTTAAAGACAAACATTAGCAGAGCATTTTAGTAGCTTCACCCTCCAACGCCCTGCACTCCCCAGTCTCAGCACTTAGGGATGCAGACAGGAAGAGGGGTTGTAGGTACTGTTTTCAGAGTACCTGAAAAAAACACCCATACATTGAATAGTTGAAAAAAATTAATTCTATATAATACTGCCCTAACAGCTTCTGGCAATGGCATATCTCCTTATTACATAACAAAATTATGAACTAATCCAGGCAGAATTCTGCCAATCAGTGCAAAGTCCAAAGTTATCCTCATCTTCCACTTTTAACTACTTAGCTTCTAACATATCCTTTTTTTTTTTTTCTGTGTTCCTGTTTCCCTGTGTTCCATTTGTATTAGAAGTATAGACAATGCTCAAGTGCTTCCACATATCCATTTACCTATGCAAGGGCTGGTCTTTCCTACTGCAAATTGGCTGCCCACAAAAGGCAGCAAAAAATTTAAGATGGACTTGGTGTCCTAGGAAACAGACCAGTCATCTATGCCTTCCAATTATACCTTTTGAAAACGGATTTGTATCTGTGCTCAGGATGCTAAAGTAAAGAGTGCCATGCAATGCATTGTTCCAACGTGATCATGCTGAATAGTGTGAATGAAGATAAATAAGCATTTTAAAATGCTTAAAGCAAGAAATCCCACAGCTCTGGTGGCAAACTTTGTGGTCTAAGTTGGCATAGTCTCTGGAGCAGAAAATATTACTTTACGATCTTATAAAAACTTAATAGAACATTATGAGCAGCTATGACTCTGGTGCAGACCTGCTCCTCCAAAATGTGGAGGAGCCCACACAGCTCGTGCTGCCTCCTCGTGGCTTTGCAAGCCCCAGGTCCCACAGGCCTGGTCCCCAGCATTTGCTTCAACCATCCTCCCACTGGCCACCATCAGGAACCACAGCCCACCTGTAATAAGTTTAAAGAACCTACACAGCAAAGACAAGAAAAATATTTTAAATCCTTTCACTTCCCTGTGTCTACTTTTATGGGTGACCAGGCTGGCACTCGGCTGTTCACACATGAGCAAGCATTTGGAGTGTAACCTTTCAGGAAGGCTTGGAGTCACACTCAGAGGAGATTAGAGATGTTAATCAAATGACATTACACAGTATTGACAGACAAATGAGTATTTACTGGACCATCAGTTTCAGCTGGGACAGTTCTCAGTCGGGCAACTTCTGCTGTCTACTGAGTTACACAGTTACCCTTTAACAACTCCAAACAGACACAGCAAGAATGCAACTGTAAAACTGATTTTTATGGGTATTTTACCTCTAGAGAAGATAGTTAAGGCTACCAACCCAACCTGTCAGCTTTCCTCATCTCCAGCTGGCCAATAACTTGAAAGAGGAATTCCTCCCTGTGGTAGTGCAATGGATAATCACATTACAACTACTACAGCTCAAAAGAGAAAACTGGTCGTTATCCCATTTGTTTAAAAAACCCAGTCTTGCCCACTACCACATGTACCAAGTCTTGCACTAGATCTGCTTACATGTCTTTGAATTTTGCACTTCACTGTAAAATGACAGCTGAAAACTTACAAAAAAGCATCTGTGCTACTAAATATGTTCATAATATGCAGCTCTGAGAGCTTCCCAGTTATGGCTCAATTATCAGAAACATGTTTTACTACCAAAATTATTTATTAGTGGAAATTTTAACATCCATACACTACCTTGAGCATAACCTTACATAAAACCAGAGTAAGCACTGAAGTTTAATAACACTAATTGATATAAATTTTAAAGAATATTTTCAGCTTCACACTGGTCACGCTCATTTTATGAAAACTCTACAACCAGGTGACATTAGTCACATCTTCACTCTTCTACAGAAAGTCTTAACACAGAACAACCAACACATCCACTGACACCAGCTGCAAGTAACTCATCTATAGCAGAGATATTGACACTTGATGTTTTTCTTAAACTGTGCTTACAGAAAACAGCAACAGAACTTGCCGTAATTTAGTTCTTGTCCAGAACCTAAGGACTACTTATACAGCAAATATTTAACCCCCTCACAAAATCCAGCAGTGTCTTGGCTTTTTCATGTATATTTTATATGAACAGACTTGCTTAAAAGTTATTTAAGAACATGTTCGCCACAGAGACTGTTGATGTAAGTGTACTCAAGTTCGTGCATAAATCTAACATAAAACACTACACAAGTATCCTAAGAATGCCCCAAAATCATAAGCCTGACACATAATACAGACACACACCACCACACCTGCTTCTTTAACTTGTACATAACTCTTGCTGTAGGCTAACAGAACAACAGGATGTGCACATTCCAGTCTGCTCCGAACTATACAAAAAGCTTTCTGAAGTAGTATGTGTTGTTCATTACAACCAGTATTAACAAAGCATTTAGAAAATATTGTTAAAGTGACCATGGCACACATTTGAGGAAGTGGGGATGGGTCTATGGAACATACAGCATTGGAAACAGCCTTGATTCTACTGACTCTGGTGATTAGGCTTATTTTTTGAAAGAATTAAACACACAACATCATCATTTGTGCTCATCAAATCAAAACTCTTAAGATGTTAAAGGCTACGAGTCAGAAGAGCATCAGTGCACTTCTGCAGCAGAACACAGCTTATGCAAGAGCAACTTCGTAGGAGTTAACTAAACAGATATGCCAAGTAGCTTGGAAAGATACAAACTAAGTCTCTTGATCCTGGTGATGCTGCCTCAGTTGTATTTTTTTTTCTCAGGATTTGTGTTGACACAAGCAACTTCAAAGCATTATTCTGTTGTTTACACTAAACAAAACACTCCCCAAACTATCCCAGAGACCTCCTTTCTGGGGAGGGGGGAAACAAGACCTGTAATATTGGTTTGGCACTGTCTTTTCATGAACTGTTACTATCACCTTGATATATGCAAATCAACATTAAAAAGGTAGGGGTTTTTTTTCTGGCAAACCAGTCATGTCATAATTTTCATCCCAAGAGAGATGATCAATCTGATGACACCATTTTCAGTCAGTTAAAGAGTCTCCAACCCACAGTTTGAAAAATGCCAACCATGAAGTTTGAGCTGAAATCAATACCTGAAGTTTTCCGCATCAATAACATTCCACTGTGACTTTTATGCTAACAGACAAAAAGTTATTGATTTCACATGAATGAAAGGACTGATTGGATTGTCTACACAGAAAAATGTTTTAAGAATCAGCTATAAAGTAGAGAAAGTGTTGCTCCTAAACATATCCCAAGCCCAGCTTATCTTGCTGTTCTACAGTCACACAGTAAATGCTGTGTCTCACCTCCAGTAATTACTGTTTCTTTTCAAACCTCAATCAAGCACAGGAAACATTTGTACTCAAACATTTCAACTGTCCAAACACTGGATAGCACATCACTAGTCTCACTGCAGGTTAATTTTTGTAACTTCTGGAACAAGCCACCACTAATATTTCTTGCAGCCAAGTCCACTAAGTTTTGACCAGCGCAGTCAGTTCTCACACTTGCTTTCGTAAGAAACTTTGAGCCAAGTGAGACAAGCACAGGTCTGGGGCTTGCCCCCCCACTTTTTGTTTCAGCTCCTCTCCCCCTCCCCCAGGCAGCCTGCTTGCCATGGAAAAAGCTGACTTCAAGGCAAGCATATTCCATTTCCTTCCCCAGGAACTCTGCAGCAAGTTCATACAACTTCCTCATGAATAACCCAGAGGTGGAAAGTGAATAAGGAAAGAATGAAGAAAGATTCTGAGAAGATCCAGGACTCACAGTCAATACAAGTTTAAGACAAGTTTAAGTTCAATACAAGACAGTCTGCAGGTTTATCTTTTAGAAACAGACATTATAAAGTTGTAATAGGGTAAACATTGTAAAGTTGTAATAGATTTATTGAAAGAGTAAATCATCCCCATTCGGGGGGATCATGGGGCCTGGGGACAGGGACAGGGTAGAGGGCTTCTTCTGAAACTTGAAGGCTATTTCAGCCACTTGCATGCAAGAAGCTTGTCTGTTTAATTCAGAGACCATCCACCATCCAAAATCATAAAGATAACCATCCTCTACATCTTCATTTTTCATTTAAGGAGTAAGCAGAGTGACTCCTAAACAAAAGCCTTCCCTTTGGAAACCAGGGGCAAACAACCCCATTTTGTGAGGAGTGGAAAGCTGGGTTAGAGTCCTGCAAACATCAGCAGCAGATAGCAGAAAGCAGCTGAGCAAGTTCAAGTTTTCTATTTGAGAGCAATTACTGCAGTTATACTCCTCTTGGCCCAGTCACAAAAGCAAGATGATGTTTACAAACTATGGAGCCCTACTGTTGTGTGAGGGGAACTCTTTGTGAATTAGCCCCACCTGACAATCTTGAGGAAGTCTGCAAAACCAGGGAGGGGTGAGAAGGGTTATTTTTTGCCATGCTTAACAGACAACAGGCTGATATCTCCACCTACATGAGTCTGAACACTCATGCCACTCCTCCACCAAACTAAGCAAAACCTAAGCTGGAGGAGTGTGTATGTGTGTGTGCATATGGGGGTGGCAGAGGGAAATCTAGACTATTAAGATCATTTCATTGCAAAAAGAGCACAAATAAAAACAACAGGTGAATAAGAGTCAGTCCTGGTGTTAATATATCAAATTTGAACACCCAGGTAGAGACTCACTTTAGGTAAAGAAAATTACCCAGCAACTAGGTGGAGGAATCCTATCAACAACCAGCTGCATGCATCTGAAAGATAAAACAACTTGAAGGAGGAACTCAAAGGGATATTACAACACTTATTTGGCAGTGCCTAGTGTTTTACAAAACAGGAGCAATGTGCTTCTCTCCAGGGGGATCAAACCACAGGATCCTGGCATACTACAAATGTGTTCTCTGGCAAGGTAAGATCTTCAGGTGAAAGTCTGAAGATACTCTGATCTTCCTGCAGGAGCAGAATGCAGCAGGAGTTTCCCAGTGTGAAGTCTTTATATGTCATGGGACAGCAAACATTTCAAAATCATCTCAAGTCACATACTAGTTTTAGCTAATGCCTGTAGGAAACAGAGACCAATTTTCACAAAAGCCCAAAATGCCATGACAGACTAGAGCTCCTCAAGGCAGGATGTTAATACAGTCATCTCAGACCACATAAAAGCAAAGTGAGAGCCCTCAGGAGATCCATCTACATGTGAGAAGCTAAACCATGGGAATAAAGACTCCACAACTTCCTTGTAACTTAGCACCCTAGACAGAAACTCAAAGCATATCTCAGCCAAGTCAACCTTGTGACAAATGGCAAGTCAGAGATGGCACATTTGGTTCAGCACTGGCCCTGATCTCTGATAGCACCTGTCAGGCAGCTGCTGCAGCCAGGGCAGCAGCATCCCTGAGGAAAAAGGAAACAGGCACCCTAGGAACAGTTTTCACAGCACCAGGAGCAAGTCATTAGCTTTTCATTTAAAAAACCTGCAGGAGATGTGACCAGGCAGCAGCCACATGAGGATTTCACCTGAAGAAAAGTTCATCTGCTGACTTGTCTCAGCCCCTAGAAAAGCCCCTCCCTATTTTCAAGCAGTGCCTTTCACCATTACACACATAGCAGCAATGCTAGTCCAAGGGAACAGCAGTAATGCTTGCCTCTGCTTTTTATAGCTGTCTGCTATTCATCCCCACCCTATCCATCCCCCTTCCCCCGATTCCAGCATGTACACATCTCTGCTGTGTTCAGGGAGATTAAGTTCCAACTATGAAGTCCAAGCTGCCAACTGTGGCAACTTAAATTTCAGCAAACACTATAGGATTGACTTAGAAATCATCTGTTTTCCATATACTTTCAGAACAACAACAAAAAAAAAATCAGTGAAAATTCAGCTACTCCCATGATAACTTGCCTTTCTTGAGATTTTTCCAGCAAGAAACAAGAATATCAATGCTTTATACCAATCCATGCTATTAGCTGTCAGTTTTCTTGAAACATTTCTATTTTACTGCAAATGCCTTCTGCCTATGCCATTTCTAGGCACCTCCTCTGATACAAGTCTCCACAAAAGTATTGGCTTATATAACTAATCAATACATCAAAGAGGAAAGATGATTTCTTTCCCAATTGAATAAGCAAGCTTAATGCTTATGAAAAAATAATCAATTTCATCT
Source organism: Chloebia gouldiae (assembly GCA_003676055.1). Taxonomy (NCBI): domain Eukaryota; kingdom Metazoa; phylum Chordata; class Aves; order Passeriformes; family Passeridae; genus Chloebia; species Chloebia gouldiae. The sequence goes on along the minus strand of QUSF01000004.1, from coordinate 2,895,311 downwards.
TAGATGAATGACCAGTAACTTTATTTTAGTTACTAGAACAATGACATCCCAGGTGGTCTTTAAACAACTTCTTAAGTCAATCTTTTCTCTTTCCATGGTATCCTTCAGAATTCTTTGTTGAATTTTGTGTAGTAGAAGTACAGCATTGCAAATCTCATTTTAACTTCCAACCTTGTTGAATGTAAACTAATTTTCATAGAGCCCATCACAACCCTGCCTTAATGACATCTGTGACCTTGTTCTTCTGTGCAAATGTGTACTGATAAGCAAGGTTTCACTAAATAGATCTGATAACCATAACCAGCTACTCCTTCAATCCACTAAAGCCATACAGCTTCTCTCAGATAAGCAAGTTCCCTTCACAAACTCAACACAAATTCTTTGGTCACAGTAAGAGATCTGCCTCCCACTCTAATCCGTGCCTTGACTACTTAATATTTAGAAGTCTGTTGTAAAGAGCATCCTGGATAGGAAAAGAAGTTAGAGAAAAACAAAAATCTTCCAGGAGGGGGGCTATAGAAATCAAAGGTCCAGAGAAATGCAAGAAAAAGGAACAAAGAATCAAGTTATTTCCATGAGAGTAACTAAAGAATTGGCCAAAGCTCCTCAGCCTGGAAAAGACACAACAGGAGTATGTGACAGAAGCCTAAATGCTGCAACAGGCCCTGGGGATGGGTCAGGAATAGAGCAACTGTTTCCATGGTCTTAGCAAGAACTCAGAAAGTAAGAAAGGGAGCTAACAGGAGTCATGGCCAGAAGAAATGAAGCCAGAGAAGATGGCATTTTAGGCAGAACTTGGCAAAACGCTACACAGGTGGCCCAAGGGAAAAGTGGTTTTAAGAGTTTTGTGGGCCCAAGGGCAAACTGGCACAAATATTTTGGAGGGACTAACCACAACTATTTTCTGGAGGTGCTCAGATTGAAAGCAAAGCTAGGGACAATGACAAGAAGTATTCTATATTCTTGCCCTTGACCTCCTATGAATATTTGTTTACATTCCCTGAACTCTAGTTCCAGTACAGGTGTGGTTCTGAACCAAGTACTTAATTTTTTCAGACAACTGACATTAAAACAAGACAGTGCTGAAATTAGTAAGACAATTACACTGTAGAATCTTGCACACCTGCCTGAGCCATTACCATCTATCCCAGAATAATGAAAATTGTGACCAAGCAGTGTTAGAGGAAGAAAAGGAAGCCAGGAGAAACAAAGCACAATGCTAAATCAGATTTATAATTTTATCTTGGAACTCCTCTTTGTAAACCATGACAGAAGAAGACATAATTGAAAAATTTAATCAAGATTCTCCTTTCTGCAACACTGAAATGTCACATGGAAAGAACAAATGCAAAAATCACCAACCCATGCATGCTATTCAGTCAGTACTTGTTGCAGTGAATGCAACCAATGATATTCAGATAAAAAAGTAAAGCTGAGCTAAATCTGCTAACTGGGAGATCTTATTGTTTAGAATAAAGGTTTAGAGGACTGTAGGTTTCTGAAAGTTCTCCTGAGGAAAAGGTAACCCAGACAGCCTTTTAATAGTGATTAAGTCAGGTGACACAAAGCAGAACATACTGTCATTCAAGGCAAGACAGCAGAGATGCTCAAATAAAGCAAGCACTTATTTTACTAAAAGACGATTGACAAGTGTCAAGAGAAATACAAAGCTTAATGATTTCATAGCAATTTTTCACATAAAAATTCAACAGCACATTTGTGACAAAAATCCTGATTTAACTATAAGAAAAAACCACTACTTGTTTTGGAGAAGACTGGTACACCAAGGTTTACACAGGAAAAAATACTGAAATAATTTCACAATTCATCTCCAAAAATTTAGCTATTCTATTTACACTAGCCAAAACCAACCCCTACTGGCTTTCATGTGGCACAGATGAAGGCTAGTGCTATTCCTAATTAACCTTCCTCCACTAAGAAAGTGATTCTGCACTGTCTACGTGTGTCACTGAGCCAAGTGTCACACCAGCCACTCATGTTATTCCATACCAGCTGAAGAGTAAGCAAGAAATACTTCCCCCATTAAAATCTGAATCTCTCAGCCACTCCGGAGCCAGTCTAAGAAACAAAACAGCTTTCAAAACATCATCTTTATTCTCCAGGGGGAATTAGGGGAAGAACAGAAAAGGAAAGGCAAAGATTAGCTTAGCGTGACTGGCACAGAAGCTGTGAAGGCAAGAGCATCTGTGACAGTCTGGAAATAACAGCTAAAAAAATGTTAGGACTTGAAAGGGAAGAAAAAGCAAAAAAACACTCACAGACTTGCTACTGGACTTCCCCTACTTGATTGAACCACCACAAATGCAACACTACTCTCCATAAAACACAACTTAAAATCACATATAGAATCCTTGTCATTACACAAGATCCCAGACACAAGCTACTGGAAGAACCAGTCTCTTCAGAGCAAACCAGGTTAATAGCTAATTTCCAAAAGATGCTCCTAGATACTCTGCATGGACCCCTGGAGTACTCCTGATAAATGGAAATAGTAGACACATCCTTTCAGCCATTTGGATGTGCCTTAGTATCATTGTGCCTGGCAGCTGCTACAGGCTCAGCCCAGGCCCCAGACAACACAGATTGGGAATTTGTGCATTGATCAGAATCCTTAGAGACCTCAGGAAACACATTTTAGACAAACATAAACAGGAATAGAGAAGCAGGAATTAAGACATCACAGGCCTTCTGGAGCCATACCTATACAGAGGTAAATCAACTGCTGGTTTTTCATTTGAATGTTTTCACACTCCAGAAAGGAAAAAATGCCTTTAAAGTTTTTGTCAGTAGGCACATAAGACCTTCTCCTGCAGGTTTCCAATAAGTCCTGAGAAAAGACTTGCAGAAACTCAATAGCCTTTACAACTCTGTGAAACTGCTTTTCTTCCAGCTAAAGGAAACCCAGCTCACCAATTCTATTCCAACCTGCAACAAAAAACATGGCAAAAGAATCTTTGAGCTGATCCTCAGCTTGGGATGTTATGCCTAACATCCCATAAAAAGCTTTAGGCATGTGGAAAACAGCCTCAAAAAAGGAGAGCTTGTCCCAGCAGCTTCATGTTTAACAAGACCACTGTGTAAGTAAAATTGACACCATAGAGAAAAATGTCATGTACACAAGATAAAATCCACCTGAAAATAGTCTTAAACCACCCTGCTCATTACTTTGCTTTTTTTCAAGTAGTTGATAAGAGCTAATGATGAGCACAGAACACAAAACAGTTACAGAAGAACCATCTTTCCTACAGGCACAGCTCCCCTCTGCTAATTTACCCAAGATAATCTATCTATATACACTAAACCTTTGTGTAGTCCGATTAAAAGTTAACAAATATTTGGGTTAACACATATTTGGGTGTCCTTTGATATGGGTGTTACTCTGCCTGTCCCAGTGAGGTTTCTTGAAAGCATACTGGAATATTAAATAGCATTAACAAGATATTCTTCTACACCTGAGAAGAAATTAAGGAGCAGAGAAGCCAGCCAATTACCAACACTATTTTAAATATAACTAATACCAACCAGAGCGACAGGATTTGGTATAGAACACTACAACCATATAAAAGGAAGAGACAACATCCTAGTAGCCCACCTGGTAACTGTCAAACAAGTATCACAGTTTGTACTCTGCCTCTCTCTCAAACAGGAGAGCTGAGTTAACATCCCCCAGCTGCACTTCCCTCTCTGAGTTCTAGAGCAAAAGCAGCAGAAAGGACAATGAAATTAACCCCATGTGCATCAATCCTGAAAACACACTTGAACCTTAAATAACAGCCTTCCATCCTATTTAGGGAGAACACAAGGTGTTGGTTGTTGATACTAGAAATTAAATCAGAAATTATATACAATATCAGAGTAGCAAGTTCAGTAGATGTTTCTTTGCTAGTATCCAGTTTTAGTGGACCAAAAAAAAAAAATCAGAATCCACTGCTTTAGATGGAGGATCACAGGATTAAATGTCAACACAATTTTTCCCCAATCATTATATTACAGGAAATAATCCAGCCACATCTTAAGATACTTTTATGACTTCAGAGCTAGTAAACTCCAGTCCTTTCCACCACAGCTGGAGCTGGCAGTTTCTAGAGTTTCCAGAAATCCACCCAGTTAATCCAAGAGCAAAGAACAGAGGAAAGTATTGATGAAATTAGGCAACAGAGGGAAAAAAAGACTTTTAGATAAAGAGACATGTGCAAGTACAGTACCAGGCAGACACTTGGGGACCATCTGAACATCACTCTATTAGATTTAAGCAGAAGCTTTCAGCCTTGCTACCATCTTTGAACTGTTCAGACAAACTTGATATTAACCAAGTATCCACGTCCTACTCTTTTCCTAAAGTTTTGGAAGAAGTCCAAGATAAATTAAGCCCATTATACACACGCTTTCTTGTTGCATTAATGAAAGTGTAGCTAGATTGTCTCTTTTGAAGTGTATGTAACAACCATGAAGACCCATTAAGGGTTAGTGCAAGACTTGTTTTATGCTAATATTTAGAATTCAAAGATGAACTAGTAATTAATACTGCTCTTCCCCTCCCCTCTGCACTCCAAGTGGCATGGATATTAGTGTCCTCTGGGCACTTGAAGCCATGCATCATTATAATTTCAACTTGAAGTCAAGAGGGAATTAAACTAACTATGTAATAACATACTTTAATTATTGTTCTAAACACAGAACACCTGCATGCACTCTTTTGTATTGGAAATATGCATACTAAGAAGGTAAGCAAATATATAAAAAACCAGATATGCCCCCAAGTCCTATGTATGCAAAGACCCCAGGAATAGTGTTTTAACCCTTTTACATGTTAGCTGTTGATAGCACTACAATCCTTCCCTTTGTTTTTGCAAAAGCAAATGCCCACAATTCCAGCTAATGAGCTCTAAACTGCCTTTGGAAGAGGAGAGGCCCACACTCAACCCCTGTTCCTAAGGGAGCAGAGATTGTGGCATTGTTTTTCTAAGTCCTCCTCAATTCCCTCATCAGTCCTACCCAACTGAGTCACCTCTGGAGCTCCTTGGGCAGCAGCAGCCACAGCTGAAAGGGGACATGAAGCAAAGACTCCAATGGCCCACAGTGATGCAGCAGCTGCTGGCTCAAACCCTCATGCAGCTCTAAACAAAATCCATTCTTTACATCCCATGGCTTTGGTTCTGAACACAGGTACCACCACAGGCCTTCTCAGCAATAAGAAACACAAATATTGTGTTTCTGTCTCTGTTTTATTGATACATTGAGTCACACAACAGTTTCAATCAATTTGAACTTCACATTTCCACAAGAGACTTATCAAAGTGAGCAGTAGAACTGCCCATGGCTAGTGACAGAAGTGTAATTAATCCAAAAGAAAGGGACAGCACACACCTAAGCTGTCCTTCATTTCAGCCCGCAGCAGCTCAGTTTTCAACTTCTGCACATGCTAAAAAGGCAGGCTGGCAGGGAAGCAAATAGAAATAAATCACCTTACTTTAGTTCTCTGTAAATTTACAGGAGTAAGTTGAGCAGAAAAATAAGAGTCACCACTCTAGGAGTGGGTGCAAGTTCTTTCATGTAGATCAACACACACAAGGAACTTGAATAAAGGATTAAACAGGGATTATGCACACAGTTAAATAGACACGGTAGAGCCAGAGTTTAGCTGTGAAAAAACTAAGTTTATAAACACATCCCTGAAACAAATGCTTTGATCATATCCCAGCAGCAGGACTGACTCTTCTGAACAGTGCTTTGTGGCTACAGCAAATCTTTATCACATTTGCAGCACCAACCACTACATTGGTTTTAATTACTATTAAAAATTAATTGCTTACAGCAGCAAAGGAACACAGGATAAAATAGCATATGCAGCCCACTATTCCAAGCTATTTGAATGTACAACAACCAAGACATGATCAATCCCAACAAAGTAGCATCAGAACTTCAACATCCAATCATCTCTTTCAGATTCATGTAAACTGGAGGGGACCTGATACAGCTTTATGGTATTACAAATCAGACAAAACCCACAAATGGGCACACCTTTAGAATGAAAGCTTTGTAACAATGGTAGCAAAGTACATGAAGCAGCCTGTGAAAGTAAGCACCCTGCAAATTTATTCTAAGCATGTAAATTCAGAATGCTTCTCCTTTTTCCCCTTCTCCTCCCACTACCATGGATCTAGAAGCTATGAAAGGGAGATTATATCAGCAAGTCTTCAAATTTATTTCATTGCTGACCCCTAGTTACTCCTCTGGTGGGTTACAATGTTATAGCTTTCCTCATAAGCGTGAGTATCAATAGAGAACACAACAAAGCCATGGAAAGTAGGCCAACATTAAAAAAGGCCAGAGTAATTTTTTAAGTCCAAAGCTGAAACCATAAATCAAAAATATGTCCCAGTGACTACTTTACAGTTTCAGCACTTCATTTACCACTGCCTCTCCACTGTTCCAACTTTCTCCAGATTCCTTGGCAAGCTGAAGATTCACAGAGTACCAAATCTTTAAAATCCATCCTAATGGCTTAGGGACAAACAAATTATCACTGATAGCAAGCTGCCACAAGCCAAGACTATCTTTCCTGTCAGTCAAAGCTTATTTTGTTTACCTTACATTTGCAGTGATCTGGGAGTAGATATGAGCAGCTTGAGAAGTTCTGGTGATATGCAACAGTTTGTACTTCTGCCTGAGCCCTGTGACAATTAACATTCTGACAGCCCTCAGTCCAAGTCCAGGACACACAGTGTTAGATAAAGGGAATCTGACTTCTGGAAATTAACCTCTGAAGAATTGCCACCAGCTGGGTTTGGGCAACCACTTTACCTTCACCTCTTCCAGAACAAGAGGTGTGTGGTTTATAGCTTGGTAGTCTCCCCACAGCCCTGAAGTTATCACAGCTGAACAGCAAACATCAGAAGGCACTGCAGGAGCACCAAATATCTGACAGACAACACCTTACACATCTGTGCAAGTCTAAGCACTTCATTTTCCCTCCTTCCTTCTCTTCCTCACTTTCTGATAGGAGAAAGCACCAGTACATGTGGATGAATCATGGAAAAATACTCTCCTCTACAAAGGTAACAGCCAAACACAACGCTAAAATATTCTGGGCCTATATATAAACATGTTATTTAAACAACAACTTATAACCAACACAGGGGTGCTATCAGGTCATTGTGGTGTGCAAAAACCAGTCATTACTGAGGGGCAGCACGTGGATATATCTTTCCTTAACAGTCTAAGTAAGCATGGTCTAACTTTTTGACTTTGCTGATTACATGTAGCCAGTTACAGTAGAAATTCCATGTTGTGATACAAGGAAAATCATGTCATTGTACCACAAGAGTCAGGACTATCAAAATCGCCACTATTTAAAAAAAAAAAAAGTAACTGTGACTAAAACTATTAAGCAGTAGCACAGGTTACCAGACAAGTGCTGTTAAAATTGTCCTTTGTCAGTTGGAAGAACACTAAATAGTACCAAAAATTGCACACCCTAAAAAACTTCTACTTCAGTAGATTAACTGAAGATCAATAATTAAGCTATTTAAATATTTCTCAACTTACTGCTTAAAGCATATGTCAATCAAGTCTTCCAAGTATGAACAAGTTCCCTAATTAGATCTTATGTTCCCCAGCTGGAATCCAGTACCTATAACACTAAAAGTGTAGATTTTGTCTTTGCAAAGTAGACTGTTGAACTTTGCAATGCCATAAGCAGAATCATACATATTCAAGGTAAAAAAAAAAAAAAAAAAAAGGCAAGAAAAAAGAAAATAACCCTATTTGTTGCTTTAGTTAACTCTTGGCTCACAAAATAATTCTCTTCAAGTTCCATGAAGGGGTAAGGATATTTTTCTACCTACCACAGGATACGGCATCAGTATTAAGATTCACTAAGAGTCTGAAAATGTAAAATTTATCCAGTTTGAATCTTATATGCTTAAAAGTTATTTAAGATAGTATGTTCACAGTACTAGAAAGTACTGGAGAGTCTAGAGACACAGCAGACTATGTGGAACTAGAAGAGGCACTGCACAATAATTTAAATGTCATAATAATCAAATTGTAACATACTAAACAAAGCCCACCAGAACACATCCTGCTGGAAGCAAGATATATATAAGGACTTTCAAGCCCAAAACAGGATGTAAACAGATTGCAGTTTGTGTACTAATACTCCAGCCTTATCTCAGATTTAAAAAAATAAACCCAACCAAAAAGAAAAACCAAAAAAACTTCAGAGACTGAGCACCTGTGCATGTGTCCCAGGGGCATATAATTGGTTACTCAAGGACTATTAGGCTGTTTCTTAGCAACCTCTGCAAGCTCTAATCAAGTAAGACTAAGATTGTCATTTAGCCTTGAAATGCCTTGTCCCTTCCATCTAATGCAGCTTTCTATTCAGGAGCAAACAGTCATTGCAACCACAGATAAAATCTAGGCTTACTACATGATTCAGCTCAGTGTTCTTGTTATCAGAAGATCCTCATGTTAAATATGCTTTTTACACTTTATTTAGCAACTGAAACAGTAATAATAAAATACATATTTAATTTTTCTCCTTTATATACAAATTAAAGGGCAACTTTACATCTATGAAGAAAACCCTTAGGAATGGTTTAAAAAATGAGAATAAGATATAGCTCAACTCTTAAACAAGCTTTTATAACTGTAAATAATTCCCCAAATACAAATACAAGAAAAATGGTTTATAGCAAAAGCAGTGGTAGAGACATTTCAGGTAAATAGCAAGAATTTCTTACAGAGTTGAATGGTATTTCAATCTTTGGTGATGCTGAAATGTGCCTACTGTGTTGCACACATTGGACTTCTAAAATTAACTATCTTTGAGCAGAGTCTGGCCATCAGACCAGAAAAAAAAAAGCAAAAGCACTGGAGTAATCAAACAATAAACTCATCTGTTCAGTCCTAGTCTAGCTTGTCTGTAGCATCAACGGGCACATGGCAGACTGCTGAAGACAGCACTCAATCATTTATATCGAGTATTTTTTGCTGTTCAGTAAGCAAAAGCACCAAAAGACTGGTTACATCAGGGATGGGCATCCCTCCCTGACTCCAGGTGATCTACAGCAGAGCCATCACAGCATTCTCCCCAGCTCTGTTCCTCCCGACAGGTCTCCCCAGGTGCACAGAGGGGAAGGAGCAGCTCTCAGGGCTCTCCACCACCCCAAAGGAGGCAGGTCAGTGGTGTCCAACATGAACAGGCAGAGATGCTCTCACCTACCCACTCTGCTTCATGCCCAGCCCTGGGAGCAGGGGCAGGGTCAGGCTGTCCTGCTCCTGTGAGAGCTGAACAGCTCCAAAGCACTGGATGGAGGATGGATACAGCACATGACTGCCAGCAGTCACCTCTGACAGGAGATTGACCCCTTTTAGACACCCACTAACCAGAGCCAGAGCAGATTTCTAGCAAAAAACCCATCAGAGGTGTATCACAGTACAGAAGAAGGAGGAAATGGTGGAATTACTGCCAAGGAACTGCAGCAACTCTCCTTTGGATAAGTAAATGGATAAGCATCAAGGAGTCAGAAGCACTGCCAGTATATCCTCCCTCCTCGAAGCAGCCTCTCTCTCCTTCTCAGCGGATGCTCTCAAGCTCTTTCCAGAGCAGAGAATTACTGCAGCTGGAGAACTGGAGAGGAACAAGGGAAAGCAAATGGGTGTGCTGGTAGAAAAGGCAGGGTCACTTTCTGATGATTTCTCCTCTTCAGGTTGAGCAGCTCTGAAACAGAGCTGGCAACACAAGCAGGACCCACACAGAGTTGACAAAACACTGGGCCTGTTTTCAGAAGAGCAGGGAGGGAAGCTTGCTGGCACACAGTAACCTAAAGCTCCTGCAGATGACTAAGTATACAATGTGATCACAGCTGCTTTATGAACTTAGGGTAGTTTTTAAAGTACACTCATAGCATGTATTTCACAGCCAACACAAAGCAACACCTAGAGGAAAAACAAGCAAAGGACTCAGACTACACAAAAAAGGATGAATTCCATTCATCTCACCTACATGAAGTGACTTGATGGCATTGCTCAACAGAGCAGCCACTGGCCCACAGGGGACAAAAGTAATTTTCTAAGTTAAAAAACAAAATCACAATTTACCTTACACATCTGTCTCAAAGCTCCTTTCATACAAGAAAAGCTTTGTGACAAAAATACATATTAACAAATATACTAAAAATTCACAAGACTATTTCTGGCATTTTCTAAATCCAGAAAATGTAGTAGTTCCACATTATTAATTGTTTGACAAAAGCTTAATTTTTTGCAGCTTTTGTACTGAAAAACAGTGAACCTGCAATAGTTCCCAAACCTGCATTTGCACAAGAAATACAAGCAGCAGCCTCAAACACAGAAGACAGCTTCTGCCACACAAAGTTCCTCAACATCTATACTCACACTTGATCCTCACAGGATCACTCAAGCCACCTAAAATACAGTGGGAACACTGTCTAATTAGGCCAAATATCACAAGTCTGATACAACACAGACCAATTAAAATTTCACCCTAACTACATTCAAGATAAGCCTGACTGTTTAAAGATTAAAGCTACAAGTGGTCATGTCTCCAGCACACCTTTCCTATGCAGTCTTTTTTTAATTGAGAAAACAGCATTTGGAACATCTTTAAACAGCACAGAGACACTGCTACAAAGCCTCCACTGAACTGCAGTGAATCAAACATGCTCTGCTTCTATCTCACATCCTCTCGTGCAAGAGTAATCCCGACTACTTTAACATCTATTCCATTTTCAGTCAAAGATTTAATGCCCACACCAGCTGTGTGGCTACGAGTGTAGCATTTCACAGATAGGATGGCTTGAGCACCTTCTGGAATAAAGATCAGAAAGCTGACAAGAGGTGTACAAGCACATTGTCAGTGGCCAGGAGGTGAGGGACTTCGTCTGCAAGTCTTGACTTCAGCCTCAGTGTTTCCAATAAATAAGCACATGTTTATTTAAGGAAACTTTCAAGGAGTATAAATAGAAATGTTCTTTACTATCTGACCATCTCTGTGACATTCAAAAAACCCCCAGAACTTCAAGGTATAAAGTTTAAACAGTTAGCAGAATGCTGTCCTTTGAGGCATATTTATTTCAAAGACATAAGAAATTCTAGATTTAGTGACATGAATGCATGAAAGATTAAGAGCGCAAAGAGCACTTCTGCTTAAAATTAGAAGACAGATTTCCTATAGTTACATGAAACTTAAGTCTTTAGACTTTCTATTCTGGGCAAGCTACAAATAGTTGCTGGCACACACAACATGCCAATAATAAATCCCTTTTTCAAAGAGTGGTTCTGGAGTGGTCACCATTAAGGCCTTGGTTCTTTTTTAGAGGTGACACCTGCAGCTGCTATTGAAATCAACTGGAGTTGTCACTTCCCAGCATTGCTGAAGTCATTCTCTAAAACATCATCCCATTATCTTCTTTTAAGAATCAGCAAAACAAAGCCTGAAAACTACCTTTTGCATTTGTGTCACTTGAGAGCAAAGGGATATCATTTTTATAATAAACCATTTCCTCAAGCTTTCATTTCTGATCAAAAAGGCTTCAAGGCAAATGCAGTTCTGAGCAGGTGAAAGCATATAAATTCCATTATCTACCTCCCTAAAAGTGAGGAAACATGGATCCATGTCTTCTGATTCACAGTGTATTTGTTCATGATTTGCAACAAGCAGGGGAAGGGCTTATGAGCACAAGGACTGCAGGTGTTTTGGCAAAATATGAAATACTTTGGCTTAGCAGCTCCACGGGAGTCCCAGAGTCTGCTGACAAGGCCACCAGGCAGAGGTAATAAGCATGCACTAAGTTTAGGGAGGGAAAGTCAAGTAGAGTCAGCAAAACCTTCCACCTGGGGAAAAAAGGCTACTGGTAAATAAGACATTAAACATTTATGTAGCTATCAACTACATTATTTTTATCATGCTGATTTCCTGAGCTAACAAAGTGCAATGCATGTACATCACAGCCTATCACGACCAGGTGAATTTTACATTTTGGCATAAGGTCTTCTCTCACTTCTTATTCCCTGCCCTCAGGTCTTGCTTGGAACTGTGTTTTTGCAAGCACTTCCTTAAGAAGGAGTTTCAATGGAGCAAAGAACAACTAATTACAGGTAAAGCTTGCTGTGTGTCTCCCCTGATTGTAATCTTGTCCATAAGAAAAAACATATCTACTGTTCCTCTGGTACAGCACAAGCTCCTTTCCCAATGCTAAATGGCCTAACTTTAACCTGCCTAATTTAAGCATATCTGTCCCCATGGGTTGTCATCCAAGATGACAGGATGCATGTTTACTCTATCAGGGAGCAGAGAGTAATCTAATCCAGGATATTTTCATTACAAAGCCTCGAGATCCTGATCAGAGAGCAGTGATGGCTGTGCTGAGACAGGAGGTAGACCAACTGTGGGTCTACCAGCCAAACAAAAATAGACAATAGCATTTCCTACAGCCAGGCTATCTAGTTCCCTAGAGGCACCAAGGATTCCAGATAATGAGCTTGAAGGCTAGATGTCTTCCAGGGCCCTAACCACCTTCATCTCTCAAATTAAAAGCACTGGGAGAGCTTGATGCAGAGTCCTACAGTTAACCAGACACGTGAAAGTGCCAGGCAGAATGCCGTACCCATTAAGCAATAAAAGCTGCAAGGTCAAGTATTCCTGCTCAGGTTTTGGCAGGGGAGGGGACAGGTTGCTTTCTAAGAAATTTAACATTTATTGCTGCAGCCAAGCTATCCTCTCAACAGCTTTGCATATTTGATGGCTTACACTCCTGTGCATGTTTTATATCAAGACTGAACCCCTCCAGGTATTTGGATGAGATCCGCACATGGACTACACACATATGAAACTCACAGCCTGGACATTAAAATTATTGACTTTTTTTATCTACCTGAGAATTAACATTACTTCAGAAGGTTACAGAAAGGTGCTACAATCACACTCTAAATAGGAAAAACACTAAGATAGTGCCTTAAAAAAAAAATCAATTGGTTTCCTAATCCTAGCAGGGAAGGCACCCTTTATCCAAGCAATTTGCAAGGGCTGCCTGAACCTCTACCACCTCTTCTTCAGATTGGTTACAGAGTCCTAGCTAAACACCAAGAAAAAGGAGAGGTGAAAATGCTTATTTCTGCTTATCTCTAAGACCCTAAACACTGAAGTTCACCTGGGGAATTCAGAGTATACAGTACCCATGGGTGTGCTGTCAGTCACAGCAGGATCTCAAAAACAGAGGAGCTGAGAGGAGCCAATGATGCATACTGTAATACATGATTTCAGCATCCACAACTAGTCAGAACAATTCCTCTATATGACTAATTAACTGAAGTAATGGATGCCATACCAACATTTACGGTACAGGAAAAACTCTGAATTCCCTGAGGGAAAGAACAGGGTGGAGGGAAAAACCACACACAACTCCATTTCATGCCATCCTGTAAAGGAGTACAAGAAATGGTTCCACATAACCCATCCCATGGAACAACTAACTTTAAAACACCATCTTCAGAAGCCACCTTCAATTAGCCCCAAATCTAAGATTCTGCCAATGGCTACTAATAAATATGAATCTATCTGTGAAGCTTCAGTGTCTGAACAAACAGCCCTGTGCTAGGGAAAAAAAAAAAAGCTCAAGACTAACAAGCCTAAACTGTAACTGATCAGAATCAACTTCAAAGCTACTTGAATTCTTCTGTCTTCTTTGTTTTAAAGTTGCACATAAATTTTAATTGCATCATTTGTTTGTTAACAATCTCAAGTAAGCATTAAGCTTCAAGTTTTACAGCAGGAGGCAAAGAAAAAAATGTGAGGTAGGTGGGTGAAGAAGACAGCTGTATTGTTCTAGCTGTTCCTCAGTCTCTCCCACTGCCAGATTTCTGTGGATGATGTATCCCAAGGTAGCAATTTTAAAAACTTTCTGGCAGTATCCCAAGCTCCCTCTTGCAAATCAGAGATCAGGCTAATGATATTAAAAAAAAAGGACAGGAAATAGGAATAAGCTGGATAACTGACACTGTTTCAAAGACTGGAAGTCACTGAACTCTGGTACTGCAGGTTTATAGAAGAGAGTTGTCCAAATTGAAAAATTTTACCTCATAAAATTAAAAAGGAAAATCAGTAAAACAAAACAAATCACTTTTCAAGAAACCACTTGCTTTACAGCTAATGCTAGCTTGGGACACACTGTATTATCACATAGCTTTCAAGAAACTCCCTCCTACCCTGAGCAATTTTTACATTACTGCATGAGGGTCTAACTGAAGTGAGTTACCATTCAGGTGAGGTTCACCAAGAACTCTGCATACACTCATGCTGGTTTTATTAGCTTAAAAATTCTAGCTTAAAAATTCAAGCTAGAACTACTGAAATTAATTCTTTGCTCACTACTAGCACCAAAGCAAATTTGTTTCATAACTGAAGGACACAATTTCCAATGCTCTTTACTCTTGCTCCTTCCCATCATATAAAGGAAACAGTAACTTCATTACTGTTGTACAGCAAAAATAAATGTCATAGGAAAGGACTATGCCCACACTGTTATCTCTCATTTGGAAACTTGAATAGAGAAAGAATATTATTTGAGAATAATTTTGAAATTACCCCAGGGAGTTGAAACATAACCCAGGAATTCAATCTACTTCAAAACCTCCTTGTGATAAACTGGCACTACAATTAAGCCTCTCCTTGCAAAGTCTTCACAGCTTATGCACAGCTCTGACAAAGATGCCATGTTCCCCATCAACAAACTGAGTTCAAGAACTAACTACAACATACAGGAGGGACTTCTTTCCATAGGTGTATCCACAGACTGCTATAAGTAAAACTACTCCACAGCTTATTTTTAGCACCCAGGGTGGGCTGGGAGAGTATTCAATAAACCATCCAAAAATGAGCTAAACACCCACTAGACTGCAGTGGCACTGTTTAAATAAATCACAGCCTTCTTTGCAACAGCTGCAGGGGAAAAATGGTGAAAACAATAAATACAAAGAGTTTTTCAATTCCCTCAAAATGCTGCAGCCAAAGGTACAAGAAACAGCAGCAGACAGGGCAGTGTGGGCTGGAGACACTGCATTAATTCACCTGCAAGAGGCAGGTCAAGCAGGCCTTACTTAAGACTGGGTGAGCACTGAACAATATCCGGCAGCTGCAAGGTAAGAATGTGCTTATTCCAACAGAGAAAAATTCAAAGAAGGCTGGGCTTAGGGACCTGCAGTGCAAGGATTATCGAACTCTCCTTGTGTTTCAAGTAGCAATACCAGAAACTGGCAAAATAAAGGCATGAGTTAAATTACCTTTACTTCCTCATGCAGATAACATACAAAGTTTGAGGTGCTAACGTTACTGAAATCTCCTACTGAAGAGTTTACGATTTCATCAAGTCTGTATTAAACGGCCAATAAAGAGGAGGAAGAATCTGAATTTTCTCTTTGATCTTATAACTTAAGAACACAGGTCTAAATACCCTGGGTTTACGGTATCTATACCCATTAACAGGAACATTTCCAAGTTCAAGAGGGCACAGGACCAACAAAGGCCATGAAAACACCCCAACCTGGCAACCAGAACTTAAGTGCCTCTGCATGGAAAAATTTATCAGTGGTGTCTTTTTTATTTTTAAACCTTTAACTGCAGCAAACTCAGTCCTAAATTTGCAGGGCATGGGCATCAGAGAGTGGAGGGTCTCTGGTAGCACAGAAAGTGAAGTGATTTATGTAGACTAGCTTCCTTTAGCTTGAAAAAATGCTAATGAAGCATTTTTGTCCCTAACCATTCCTAGCAGGCATTCTCCAAGTAACTGAGAACCCACGAGCAGCGGTCTGAGAGGTCAGCAAGGGCCATTTCATCTGTTAGTCACCAGGTGCCAAATGCAACCCGCAGGTACCCAGGCTTCCGATACGCATCTCCCCACGGAGCTGGGGCACTGCACCATCCCCATTCCTCAGCACCTCGCAACTTGCCAGCTTCCACCCCGCGGCCCACTTGGAAGGGCTGAGGGCAACAGCTGTGAAACTCCCTGCAGGATCCTACCTGCCTGCAGCCGGGCAGGGAGCCCAGCCTTCCCTCCCTCCTCCCTCCGCTCCCCCAAAAGCGGGAGCAGCATCCCGGCTCCCAGGGCAAGGAGGAGCGCTGGCCCGCAGCCCCCGCGGCCGCCCATCCCCGGGAGCGCTCCAAGCCAGGCGGGACGGGGGCTTCGAGCACACCGGGCTGGGGTCGCTTCCAGCCCGCAGCGCTCTGCGGCGGGGCCTGAGGCAGGCGCGCACTGCGGGGGCGAAACCCCGAGCGGCGGAGCGGGAGGCCGGGCCCGGCGGGGGGCGGATCGCGGGGTCCCATCGGGCGGGCACGGCGACCCGCGGCAGGCGGGCGGTGCCGGGGGCGGCGGGGCCGGGCTCGGGG
>QUSF01000004.1:2159407-2241653 GCA_003676055.1 Chloebia gouldiae | reverse complement strand
CGGGGGGGCGGCTGACGGGCGGGCGGGGGGCGGCCCTTTCCCCGCCGCGCCCCGGCGCTCGCCATTGGCGCGGGCGGCCGTGACGCGCGGCGCGGCCGCTGCCTCTTAGTGCGGGAGGCGGAGGCAGGGCCCGGCAGAGCCGCGCCGAGCCCGGCCGCGCAGCGCTGCATCCCAGCGCCAAGGGAGCGCCCAGGGCAGCGCCGCATCCCTCCCGCCCGCCGCGGAGGAGCCGAGGCGCCCCGCGGGCAGCAGCGCCCCTGGCGCGGGCGGGAGGAGCGCGGAGGAGCAGCAGCGGCAGCAGCAACGGCGGCGGCCGCCGCGGGGACAGGAGCAAAGTTGGTGCGAGCGGCGGCGGGGCCGCCCGGGAGCGGGACTGCAGGGAGCCGCCGCCTCGGCTCGGCCCGGCCGCCGCGGATGTGCCCCCGCCGGGCCGGGAAGGACAGAGCGGAGCACTGGCAGCGGGGATCGGGCGGCTGGCTGCGCTTCACCCTCGCCGGGCTGCTGCACTCGGAGGATTTGTGGATTGACTCTCGCTCCTGACCCACCGCCTCTGCCGGATTCCTGGGGTTTTGTTGCTGGATTTTGGCTTTTTTTTGTTGTCGTTTCTCCTTTTTTTTTTTCTTTATTAATTTTTCTCTCCCCGTTCCTTGGGGACGGAACTGTCCGCCGGCCCCGCTCGGGCTCCCCGCTGCAGTCGTGGCAGTGCCGTGGAGGTTGGGACCCCCCCCACAAGCCCAGGTGAGCGCTGGCACTGATCCGACACAGCATCACCCCTTTCCCCCCGGAAAGGTGCGTCGGGCCGGTACCCAGAGAGCGGGCACACACTCCAAAAAAACCAAAGGCCACCCTGCATCTAGAAGCGTACAAAATATCCTGATAGTGGGACTCGCATTTGGGATCTGTTAGTTCTCTTGCTCATGCCACTGCCCCCTGGTTGCCTCAATGGCAGGATCATGAAGTGTTTGACGTTTTTTCTTCTGCTTCCAGAGACCTTAAAGAAGTCCAAAAAGAGTGTGAGGTCAAACGGCAAGGTGCCAGGATGCTATGAGATAGTGCCCCTGTCCCTGAAGAAGAAGATGGCTGCAGAACTTTACCCTGCCAGCACCAACACTAACATTGCAAACAGCAACGCCGCCGCCGCCGCCACCGCTGCCAACAGCAAGAAGAACGCCCTGCAGCTCCAGCAGAGCGCCCAGCCGCCCCCGCCGCCCCAGCTCCAAAACCTCAACAACAACAACTTGGAGAGCGCCAACTGGCAATCCTTCCATCCCACGCTGCGGGAGAGGTAAGGGCCAGGCCCGCCGGACCCTCCCCGGGCGGGCGGGATTGAGAGAGAGGCGAGGCGCCCGCCCCGTGCACCTGCGCCCCGGCCCGGCGTGAGCGCGGGGCTGGGCTGGAGCCCCGGGCCGCCGGCGGGAGGCTGGGGCACCGGGCGAGGGGCAGCCCGCGGCTAACCGGGCTTCTCCCCCCTCCCCTGCTTGCAGGAACGCGCTGATGTTCAATAACGAACTCATGGCTGACGTTCACTTCATCGTGGGCCCGCCAGGGGCATCCAAGAAAGTTCCTGCCCATAAGGTTTGTGCAGATAATTTTTTTGGCTTTTTAATGCTGCTGTGCAGGTCGCCTTCTCCCCCTTGCCTTACAACTAGGTCCACTTTTTTTTTCTAATTATAGTTCTTGTCTAATCCCAGAAGTAATTCACATACACTGCAATTAAAAGGAGCAGTCTAAGGCAGTGTTCTGCTTCCACTGCAGCTTGTAACTTTCGCTAAATGCAGCTTTTAGGAAAGCCAGCACGCTCAGCTGTTCCTGATCCATGTTACTGAGGCTTCTCTCTCTTTATTTTCCAGTATGTTTTGGCAGTTGGTAGCTCTGTCTTCTACGCTATGTTTTATGGCGATCTCGCAGAGGTCAAATCTGAAATCCATATACCAGATGTGGAACCTGCAGCCTTTCTAATCCTATTAAAGTAAGTGGCCACTACAAGTCTGCTAATTACATGGACAGAATCAAAGTAGCTTATAAAATATACATCTCCTAATTGACATTGTGCAATATGCACTTAATGCTGTTTACTTAATGTGCTGACAAATATTGAATGTCAGATTCACTGCCAGCAAAGACGAGTATAGATTATTTTCATGGCCTACTTTTTTTCCCGAGAAACTAATTTTTTTTCACCTCCCCCCCCCTCCATTTAGATACATGTATAGTGATGAAATAGACCTGGAAGCTGACACAGTTCTGGCTACACTCTATGCTGCCAAGAAGTACATCGTGCCGGCCCTAGCAAAGGCTTGCGTCAATTTTTTGGAGACCAGCTTAGAAGCGAAGAACGCTTGTGTCCTGCTGTCTCAGAGCAGGCTCTTCGAGGAGCCAGAGCTGACGCAGCGCTGCTGGGAAGTGATTGATGCTCAGGCAGAAATGGCACTGAAGTCAGAGGGCTTCTGTGAGATAGATCAACAAACACTAGAGATCATTGTAACCCGGGAAGCACTCAACACCAAGGAAGTGGTAGTTTTCGAGGCTGTTCTCAACTGGGCAGAGGCTGAATGCAAAAGGCAAGGGCTGCCGGTGACGCCGCGCAACAAGAGGACTGTATTAGGGAAAGCTTTGTACTTGGTGCGGATTCCAACCATGACTTTGGAAGAGTTTGCCAACGGAGCTGCCCAGTCCGACATCCTCACCCTCGAGGAGACTCACAACATATTCCTATGGTACACAGCCGCAAATAAACCCAAATTAGAGTTCCCCCTGACGAAAAGAAAAGGACTGGTGCCTCAGCGCTGCCATCGGTTTCAGTCGTCTGCATATCGCAGCAACCAGTGGAGGTACCGGGGGCGATGTGACAGTATTCAGTTTGCCGTAGACAAACGGATATTTATAGCAGGACTGGGATTGTATGGGTCAAGCTGTGGCAAAGCTGAATACAGCGTCAAAATCGAACTGAAGCGCTTAGGCGTTGTCCTTGCTCAAAATCTGACAAAGTTTACCTCCGACGGCTCCAGTAACACCTTCTCTGTGTGGTTTGAACACCCCGTGCAGGTTGAGCAAGACACGTTTTACAATGTAAGTGCTATTCTTGATGGTAACGAACTCAGTTACTTTGGACAAGAGGGAATGACTGAAGTGCAGTGCGGGAAAGTGACGTTCCAGTTCCAGTGCTCCTCGGACAGTACTAATGGAACCGGAGTACAAGGAGGACAAATACCTGAGCTCATTTTCTATGCATGATGCATTTCACCTTGATTGTATTCCAGTGCTGCAATGATGCACATTGAGGGATTTTTCGGTTTTACTACGAACTCTGCAGCAGTATGGAATGTTATGCTACTTACCTATCTGCTACATCAGGCTATACAAATAAGTGAAGGAATGCTCTTGAATTTAATCTTATTTTATTTATTCATAAGCTATTTGACTTAATTATTAAGACTGCAACATGCAGAAAAATGTTAAATTTTGCACGTACTGTGCATTTATTTTGTATATAGATAACTAACTTGCAGACTGAAGCTGACTCAAAGAGAATGTTCTAAACTAGAGCAGTTTACGAATCTGTGAAATATAAAACATTTTTACTTGCCCTAAATCCTGTGTACTTGATCTTTGCTGACCTTACGGCTCGTGTGTGTTAATTCATGTACAGCTAACAGGGGTGATGACACTGTAGTCTGGCCCCTGTATACATCCAACCCAGCAAATAGGAAGGTTCCCTCTCTTGGTAACTGAAACTATCCATCAGCAGCCTTTATTTTCCCTTAATGGGAAAAGGATTTTTTGTGTGCTGCCCAAGCTGGAGATAGACAAACCATCAGTGTAATCAAAGCTGATCAAAATCAGCCTGTTGTTATTTTTGAAAACTCCTAATGCCCCTTCACATGCAGCATCTTTGTTAACATCCAGCCTGCCCACCAAACAGCAACATTGCCACTTGCACCTGTCAAACTGCATCCCCCCCTTGAATGGCCAGAGTCAAGACATAGAGATGAAGTTAATTAATTCAGTGACAGGGCTGCATCACAAATTTAGCCCAAGGCTGTATTGCTGGCAGACACTATCTGAATTTACATCCCATCCTTATACAGAGCAGCAGGCATTAGAAAAATACTTGCAAGATGGTGTTTAGGTTCACTTAAGATTACTAATTAGAAGTAAGCCACCTCAGGAAAAAAAAAGGCTGTTGGATCTTTCCTCCTGCTCTATCTTTTTCTGAAAACACAGTCTAAAGCACTATCAGCAATCATTCTATGCCAGTACTTTCCTCAGAAAGTGATAAAAGTTTTTTCTCAAAGGCCTCATCATCATAGCTGAGCCAGTTAGAAATATTTACTGGATTTTGTAATTCTTAGGAGGAGCTTGGAGGAGAGCACTCAAACAGCAGTCTAAACCAGTATTTTTTTCTGTGTATAACAAGTACCTCTACATCTAACATGTTTGCCTTTTCCCAAGCTGCATTAATTCTCACCTTGAAACTAAGCTGCAATGCAAATCCTGCCTGTTTTCTCTCTTAAAAAAAAAAAGACCAAAAAAGTAATGAAAAATAAGGGAAGTGAATCACTGAGAACAAGACCTCAGCAGCAGAGCTGGAGCTGTGTGGTGCTGCTGCTCCCCTTGCTGCAGAGGCAGCAGCCCTGTGCCAGCCCAGTACAGCTGAAGGGATGTGCCTGTGCTGTCCTTCTGCAACACAGCCATCTGATTCTCTCCATGCAGATTAAAGAGAGTGGGAGTGAGAGTGGGGAAAGATGCAGGCAGATAATTCCTACACAGAGGTGGATAACAGTCACAAGATCTCACTATAAATGCACTCTTTTAACTGGAATTGGCACAAATTCCCTTGGTTTAAATCCACAACCTAGAGAATGGCTCCTATACCCTTTCAACAGGTTAAATCCCACCTTCCTATCACAGTTATCAACAATTTCAGTGTTGACTTATTAGAAGTTATTCACATGTTTGGAAAAAGTTGCTCCTCATTTTCCACCAAGCCACTTGTATTTCAAGCACTGAACAGTTCAGCTACAGGTGATGGACTGATAGTAAATTTGGCAAGTGCTTATCAAATGTTGCATCTGTGGAATTGAAGCATGACAGGCCTGTAGGAGCTTGCTGACACACACAAATTTGTTACACGTCAGTTCATTGTCTTAATATAGCCCAAATTACGCTTGGAAAAAGCAACAAAACTATTTGCAAAAGAAAACAGCATCTAGTTCCAAAAAAGCTCTTCCATAAAGGAGAACAGGCTCTTACAGTCAGTAATGCTTCTCTGCCTGGATTGATTCCAACTTCACTATAAAGTTACTACTCCAGTATTAACACGAAGTACTGTATATATATACATACATACATTTGTTTTTCAAGTAACCATAGGGAAAAAAGACTCAAATAGTCAAAAGTCAAATCATTAAAAAAATACCTATTGCTGGAGCATTTATGCAGAGCTCTCTGGCCAACACAAGGAAAGTTTTTCCCAGCACATAGACATTCACCTATTAAAAGACAAAAAAAGCATTATGTAGATCATAAACCACAAATGTTTTTAATAGAACATTTATATGGAAAGGAGAAAACCCCAACTTTTGAAATCTTAACCTGCTTAAAAAAATTCAAGTTATACTAGCAATATTCGTATGTACAGGATAATACTCAGTGCCTGTCAAAATTTGCACAAATTAG
This sequence comes from Chloebia gouldiae, assembly GCA_003676055.1. Taxonomy (NCBI): domain Eukaryota; kingdom Metazoa; phylum Chordata; class Aves; order Passeriformes; family Passeridae; genus Chloebia; species Chloebia gouldiae. The sequence continues at coordinate 2,235,974 of QUSF01000004.1, read as the reverse complement.
CAATGTAAATCAAAGTGTAAGTTTATATTGAAAAAATTATAAAAAGTTGTTCATCATGCTCTTCAGTGGGCTCAGTGCTGCTCTGTAGTACAGTTTTTCAGTTGTCACATTACATCATAAGGCATTAAGTAGACTTAAGTGTAATACCAGTATATATAAAGTGTAATTTATCTTGTACCATTACAAAACCTGAACAAATACAAGTCAGTGCAAATTTCAGTTCTGCATGATCATCTGTAGTGGCATAATTAAGTATTGCACAAGCACACCACCAAACTTTTCACCAAATCAAGGAGTGGTGCTACATGCCCCAAGGGTTACATGTCCTATCTTGCTGTTTGGACATTGCCTCAGATCACATTAAAAACATTAAGAACAAAACAAAAAACAACACCAAAAAAAAATCAGAAAAGCCCTAAACCACACCAAACTTGCTCAGGCACCAGGGACAGAGCTCTACTCCCATCCCCTCTGTCACTGCTGCACCCAGGAGGATGTAAATTGAGGGTAGGAGTTACTCTTCATACTCTGATTTGCAATTTATAGCACAGACAACCATGTTTGTATTTTACATGCCTGAGAAAGCTTTCTTTCTCTGTCTTAAGATGTGTTTTTGTGGTCAGCAAGAAAGGCAGGATATACTCCAGTTCCCAATCAGTCTCAAACATTCCCACGGAGCTCCATGAACACCTTGCTTCCCCCAAGGCATATGTAAAGGTCAAGGTTAGTATAAAAAACTCCATCTTCCTACACTCCAAGCAAGTAGGTTTTTGGTTTGTTTTGAACAATGGTACATACTCTTGCTGTTATGGAACAAAACTGCCCCTCTCTTTCCTATGCCTGGATAGTGAAGGTGTTTACTTAGCAGTCAATTATACAATTGAGTAATGATTATGGCACAAGCCTATGGAATTAAAAAACTATTGCTCTTTCCATTTCATCAAAGAGCTTTGCCAACATTAGGTTAAAAGCAGGCTTTCCTCCCAAGTGTATAGATGGTTCTAACAACCTAGCTAAAATAGATGTATGTCAACAACAACCAAACCCCCAAACTGACGTATTTTCACCTAGCCCTTCAAAATGTTTATATGAAAATGTTCTTAATGTGTATTTTTCTCAAATATATTTTTAAAAATCAGAAATTAGAACATCAAAGATATCCTCAGAATGATCACATATCCTGAAAGTGACTGTGCAATCAATTATATGTTATATGATGGTAATTCATTCCATATTTAGTGAGAAATGAGTGTATTCCAGCCTGTGTCTGACCAATGGCTGGACTGGCCTAGAAGATGCAAAAATATAGCCTTAAATTTTACTGCCCTTTTTCTTCCTGAAATAGCAGACAACACAGAAGCACTATTCTAGGGGAACGAAAAGGGCAAAATATACCCTCTGAATGAGAAGTCTATTTTCTAGGAAATAAGTTACCAAATTTTATGCAGAGAAAAATACACTGACTCTGGCAATTCCTACTGGAGCCTGAGAGCATGTGACTTTCCATGAGCCACTGAGACAGAACAGATATCACTAAAGCAAATTGTCTGCAGCATTTCAGTTGGCTTTAGATTCACTGCAAGCTCAAAAAGCTGTTTTGACCTTTTGTCTAAAAAAATATTAACATAAAGAATGAGTGTTTGGCTGTAATTTCAGCCTTCTAAGCTGGAGACCAAGTTACTATAAATCTTGAACCTCATCACTTAGATCTTGTTCTGCAAGGACGATTTCACCACACAAATCAATAAAGTTACTTCAGTGGAGCCAAGTGCATATGACGTTTCCATTAGAGGCTTCACAAACTCATCTAGTTCTCTCATATTGGTCTAGGAGAAAAAAAACAATATAAAACTCTAATCCAAACAAGTATTTTTTTCCTTGTAGCCTTTTTCCTTGTCACGACATCCAAACACTTGATGTTTGTCACCAGCAAACCACGTCATTCTCTAAGAAACTCCTCCCAGGCAAACTTTCCATAAACGCAATAATAAAGAGCAAATAAATATGAAGAGGCATAAAGAAAGAGGTTTTTTTTTTCCTAGTGAAGTTCTAACAATCACAAAGTGATTGCCAAATTAAATCTAAAGCAAAGACAAATGAATAATAAATGTACTCAATTAGTATTTATCTTTATTTCCTTAGAAGAACTAAAAGTCTCCTGATCTATGGTTTATTTGAGAAGTAATGCACTTTAATCTGCTTTTCCACTTCATCCACATCATCAGTGTTTTATGACTGACTTCAAGGTGTAGGCAGTGTATTTGCACAAAATAATAAATTAAAACAGAAATGGTAAATGAGGGAATTTCTTTCTTTTGCTCACAAGCCCATTTCTTTGTAGTTTCTGCTGACTACAAATTTAGAAAGAAAGCAAAATATACAGTACAGTCCATGTTCTCTATTTTTTTCTTCATGAAGCTCACACATTTTTAATGCCAGGGTCACAAAAAGCATCAGGAATATTTAATTGCTTCCAGTTTTTCTGGCAATTCAGTAGGAAAAAAGACTTCAGGCCTTCTCAAACAATATGCTTCCCAACTTTAAAAGTTAACATACTCACAAGTTCTGGGGCACTTCTCATAAATGAAAAATTAAAGATGGCATAAAGTTCACTCAGAAATCTGTAATGCCATTGAACTCCTGAAACATGATATTTAAGATCTCCTGGGTTTAGTGGAAGGTGGCCCTTTCACTAAAATTTTATTCTGCTATTACTGATTACAACTATTACTCACATGCACACACAGATCCTGTGATAGAAGAGATATGATATAAAATAGGCATTTAGAGAAGTCTTTCTTTACTTTCATAATTTGGTTTTTCTGCACCCCATTAAGCTTAGAAAATTAGGAGAATTAATTTAGAGGCCTACTTCAATTTCTGGTTCTTTCTTCATTAAGAACTTCTTATAAAAATTCATATACTCCAATCCATCAAAAGCTTAACATTACAAATTTAGAATCATATGACATTTGCATTTATAAAACCTAATTTTATATGAGTTCTTAGAATGGTGAATAAACAAAAATGCCCTTCTAAAAGGATGTCTCTGGCTTATACTTGAATTGGTGCAGCTTTAAAGCTTACCACATCAACTTCAGCCTCTTTTCCCCTTAATTTAAAAGGATCATACTGAAAACAGTATTTCTTCAAACTCTCCCCAATCAAAACTGCTGAAGTGAGACAATTGCTTTATATACTTTCATAAGACTTGCACTCTTTTTTTTGCAGATTTTCACCATATATTAAAAATTCCTAAACTTGATGCAATCACTAGGTTTAAGCATCAACACCTAATGCAAAAAGAGGGGTGTCAACCTCTGTTAGACGGGAGATTTTAAAATATCTGCATACCCTGATAGTTTTTACCATAGTCTCTTACATTCAATTCATATTTAAAAGAGTAAGTTTACAAGCATGTGGACCCATCACAGATTTTTTTATTTTTAAAAAAAGGCAAAAAACAGGTAGCTTTTTTAGCAGGAAGATGTTTTTCAGACAAAGAACTATGTGCTCACAGAGGCACTGCAAAAACCTCTTCTTACAGGAGAGCTTAAGATTCTCTAAGATGTTGTCCTTTACCAATAGTTAATTTCTGTTCTCATTATCAAACACATTATGTTAATTAAAAGGGGCATTTAGTGAAGGAATGGCTTCCAATTATTCAGTTACATCTTCACAACAAGATCCTTCTACTTGTTATGCTCTTTGCCCTTCACAGTATTTTTTGGAGACAGTCTTTTCATTTCACATCTGTCAGTCATCAGACACTCATTTCAAAGGGACACTTCCAGAGAGACTCTTATCCTTTCATAATTTCCTCTTGCTTTCACATCATGCCTGATCTGTTCACAAATACCAATATACTTCCACCTTCAGAAATAACAACAAACACCTCATTTCCAGTAACACAGGAATTCATCAGTCTAACACCTCCCAGAATTTTAAGGTCTCTTGGGGAAACAGAGAATCTCCCATTCATACAGTTACCAGGTTACCAGGTCATGTTAACTTCTGGAAAGTAGCAAAAAAAAAAAAAAAAAAAAAAAGCTGCTACCATTGAATGAAGTTTCTGTTTGACTGTAAGTTATAAAACAATAACCCTTCTACAAGCAATTTCCAAAAAGACTTTTCAAGACCATAGTGTGGCATTCTGGCAAAGGACTACAAATGGTGACAATGGTTAAGATATTCCTCTAGAAAGACAAAGACTGGGCAGTTGGAACACAATGAGAATTCACACTGTGAAACATCCATGGCTGCTTGCCTAAATAATTAAGCAAGCATGAAAAGCAAATGAGTTTTTAAGGAGAGTGTCTGTTGCTGGGGAAAGAGGCACCTGTGGTTATTTGATTCATTATTAACATTTCTAGTGTAGTAATGCCTGAAGGTCCCAAACAGGTTGTTTAAATTAACTCAATCAACAGCAATTTGCATAGGGGCAATAAAGGCAAATACAGCAAACATGTTAATAACTTTAAATGAACAAAGGGTATAAAAAACTGAAGCAAACCTGTACAGTCTTTAAAAGAATATTCCATTTTACCTATCTCTATGCAATAAACCAAAACATCCTATTTTTTTGATCCATATTGCATTTAGAACAGACAAGAATACAAACAAGCACCAAACTCAGCTTGTCAGGCTGTCAATCAAAAGAGACACAAATCAAAATTAAGCAGCTTCCCTCTCATACTGGGTTTTAAAGCACTGCCTTCAGTCAGGGGACTCCAAAGGAGACTCCCCTGCTAATCACATCCATGGAGTCCTGCAGTTCTTCCTCCAATACCACAGCAGTACAATAAGCCATTATCAAACCACCTATGCAAGAAATCAAAGAATAATAATTTGTAATAATCAGAGGAGTCACGTAGCCCAATGCTGCCTTTATATTAAATAAATGAAAACAAGTGTTCAAAAGTAATTCACAATAAAAATCCTTCTAGACAAGCAAGTGCTAGAGATTGCAGATGACGAAATAGGGGTGAGAGTTGTATTTTGAAGTGGAAGAGAGACCAAGCAAGTACTAGTTACAGATTTTCACTTCTTGATTTTCACTTCTTCATCTTCCCTTACCTAGAACCACAGCATAGTTCAGGTGGGAGCGGATCTCATCAGGTCTCCAGCCCAACCTCCTGCTCCAAGCAGGCTCAGCCACAGAACAGACCAGGTTGCTCTGGATCTTGAGAGCCTCAATGGATAAAAACTTCAAAACTGCTCTAAACTACCTGTTTCCACACTTGGTTGTCCTCATAGTGAAAAACCTTTTCTTGATATCAAGTAGAGACATCCCATTTTAATTAATTACATCCATTTCTGGTAATTTTCCTGCTGCACACTCCTGGCTCTTCAGATGTCTAAGATCTCTTCAGGGAACACCAGCCTGGTTTAACAGCAGGACACACCACAAGGCATGAAATTACATTTTACTAGGCTGAAACTGGGGATCAGAGCACTGCCAACCCCTTCCCCAAAGTCTTTTATGACCCCATTGCAAAGACCATGACACTGGATATAACTAAAAAACCAAGAGACTAAAAAACCCCAGCCATTTCTGAGGATGTGAAAGGCAGCCTTTCACCACAGTGAGGTGAAACTTCAGCCAAATAGTTCTCCAGGTGCAAGGAATGGGATGCTTGGAAAGATGGAAGAAAACCTAAACTGTTCAAAACTTGGCCAAGGCTAGACAGGCTCTGCAGCTCTCCTAAACAAACCAGGCCTGTCGCTTAGATTGGACTAACAAAAAAGCAAACAAAGGGCCTGATTGCAGACCTCTCTAAGGACTATATTTGCAAGTAAAATGCAGGATCTGAAAATATAAGCAAGTACTTTCCCCATCCTTCCAACTCAATCAACAAGCAGCACAACTGCTCGGCACAAGGAAGGCGCCTGATTTGTAGCAGTGCTCTGGACATTCTCAGTTCATTTCAGATCATGCTTTGAGGTCCAAATGGATCAGAGGCATTCTGGATCCAGCAACACTTTCACCAGGAGATTTCAGAGATGTAAGATGTATTTTACATGAAGATAAAACACCAAGGAAATTGCCTTTCCAATTAAAAAAAAAAAGACCAAAAAAAAAAAAAAAGACTTTTTGTTTTTTCCCAAGATGGCAACAATTTTGAAGCTCCAAAAATGATTATGAAAATGCAGCAGTTCCCCAGAGGAACAAGACAAACTCCCACATCTCGGTCATCAGCATAAGAGGAAAACTGATACAACTTTTTAAACAGACAGATTAAACAGTAAAAATTAGTCTCCTCTATTGCTAAGTTTTAGCAGCATAATACTATCCTAAAAGCACATTACATTGTAGGGGACAAATTTTTAATTCTTTTTTGATATTTTTAAGTCCCAAAACAATTCAAGAAAGGCAGGAAGAGCAGCTGTACAAGTAAAAATCATAGCCTAGGAGGGCATTCTTAAGATTTCCTCTACCACTTTTTTCCTAAACAGAACAGCAAGAGAGAAAGGTATAAGTTATGTCATGAAACAAATACTGAGTTGCAGGTAACAGCAGATTCGGGATTTGGTTAAATGGTGGACATGGGGGTGGTTGATGGCTGGATTTTGTGATCTTGGAGGTCCTCTCCACCCTCAATGATTCTATGATTTTTTTACCCTGAAAAAAATGCACTGAAAAACCTATTGCAGGGTGGTCAGTAATTCAGCCAGTGGCCTCCATTAAGGGACTCTGTAAGGGTGTTTCATGTGGTGACTTTCTTACAAAATTCCTGCAGCCAGATGACAAGGAGCCCTGCAGGTCCCTCACCTCCCACTGCAACTGAGCTGCATCAGAAACATTCTGAAGAAAAATCTCAACATTCACTATTAGTTTCTAAGCCAGAGTTGCTGCAGGTCAGTAGTGGCTCATTTTTTAGACTTCAGATGTGAATTTTTGGTGATATAAAATCAATACCTTTCTTATCTCGCCTAGAAAAACAGTTACCTGGACAACTATGACAAATTTTGCACAGATGAGTATGAACAATTTAAATAATTTGGAAAGATAACACCACAGCCACCACTACTACTACTACTCTCACCTCTTCTTCCTTAAGAATATTTATATCCAAACTTCAGGATGGGAGAGTAGTCCTTGAAAAAAAGACACACTTCAAAGTAAAATAGTATCATCTAATGAACTATTTTAACAAATTCTTTTTTAGGTTTTGTGGGAAAAGACTTATCAAAAGCAGAATGTATTGAAATTTACTGCCTGGGCCACAAATGTTTTGCTACTAAGGTGGCTTGGATGGTTTTTTTTTTGGGGTTGGTTTTTTTTTGGCTCCGTTTGTAGTTGTAGTTTTCTGTTTGGTTTGTGGTTTTATTTGTGGGGGTTTGTTTGATTTTTTTTTTAACAGACTTAGGGAGGAAAAAACCATCAACCTGGAACCCAAAAAGCTCATTCATGTATTCTCAAACAGGACCTGCTGCATAGGCAGAGTTAACAATATCATTCAACATTCTTGTTTGCTCAGATTCACCTTAAAGAAGCCATAAAGTAGAGCTCATCAGAAGACATAGTTAAATGCAAATCAAGATACTGAAATCTTGGGTTTTTCTCTTTCAGGGGGGTTGATTACTTCCCCACTACTCATATATTTCTGTCTCTCCCATCTCCTCAGTTACCCCTCTTTAACCTTTTGGTCCTCCTAAATCCCTTATCAGAATCTTCTCTGGCTGGAATGCACAGAGTGGAAAAGACAAATCATTCAATCTTTCTGTTTCTGCTGACAATACATCTTTTCCTTTTCCTCTTACAGATACAATACCTCTTCTTCTAGCTCACATTGTGACTGTTCTTCATAGTACTGTGCCCATTCTATTTCAAAACCATCACCATGAAAAATTACCTGTGTTTAGAAGGAAACAAACCTTCCATTCTACACATGTACTGTTTGGTTGTGAGCAATCAAAATAATTCAGAGTTTAGAAAAGAGAAGAAAGTTACTAAATTCCAGAATTAAAGATGCATTTGATTATTGCAATTCCAGCAGAGTGCTTCAAGCAATAAATAGTCTTCAGAGAGATGCCATTTACCAAGACAGCTGGGGGGACAAAAATAGATGCAAGTAACCTACTCGCATTGTATGTAAAACAGTTGTAACAGAGAGAATGAGGGTAAGACAACATATGTCAGTAGAGCTTTCTATTTCCACAGACAGAACAAATTCATATTTCTCTCAAAATACATTTTATAAAACACAGTTCTGAAGTGCATCAACACATTTACACAGCATTACCCACCAAAAAGGTTATTTCTGTCGTCAACAACTGTTGTTTTAAAAATATGCAACATCTGACCCTGTGCCACTGCAGTGACTCTGAATCCTGATGAAAGGATCATACTAAATCTTGCTATGTTTTTTGCAGCATTAAAAGCAAAGAAAAAACCCCAAACTGACATTTAATTTTACCAAAAAATTACTCAGATTTCCAGACCCAGTGATTTTCCACTCAGAATTTTTAGAGAAAAACAAAACTATCTTAACCTTTAACAATTAAAAAAAAAAAAGTGAAATTTAAAAAGCATACAATACCTGAAGAAGGTCGCTGAGGTCAAGTAACATGTCTGTGAAAGAAGTTAAGGAATATACAAGCTTCTTGAATGTGATAGTAATTCTTAATTTCATTTCACTAGCAAGACAAAGAAAGGGAAGAAATAAACCCAGATTAACTGTCAAAGAAACCAAATATGGCTTATGTCAACTCACCACTTATGCTAACAGCCAACATCCAGTTAATTGTTCAGCTGCCCGTAACACTCTGCCAGCACCTGCTGAATTTACTGCTCAAGTTAAGTGATGGTCTCAAAGAACAAGCCAGTAAGTGACCTACAACACTCACCATATCCTGCAGCCTAAGAAAGACCCAGCTCTAAGGGGGTCCTCTGCTCTGCTCAGCCCCATCTCCAGTGCTGGGAGAGTTCAGGGGAGGCCACCAAGATGATCAGAGAGATGGAGCAGCTCTGCTATGAGGAAAGGCTGAGATAATTTGGATTATTCAACCTGGAAGAGAGAAGGCTTTGGGATGACCTTCTGGTATCTGAAGGGAGCCTACAAGAAAGATGGAGAAGAGCTTGTAGTGACAGGACAAGGGGGAATGGCTTCAAACTGAAGTGTTCAAGGCCAGGTTGGATGGGGCTTGGAGCAGCCTGGACTAGTGGAAGGTGTCCCTGCATGAGGCAGGGGGTGGAACCTTTAAGGTCCCTTCCAACTCAGGCCATTCTATTATTCTGTGGTAACTAAAAACAGTAATAGCATCAAGATAGAACACCCTTATTACACTTTAGAATATAAAGCATCATCTCCTGTGCCAGCTTAGGAGCCCAGAAACACAGATGAAAGAGCAAACTGAGAAAAATGAAATAAGTTTATTTTGTTCTCTTCTATGAGGACAATCAAAGAGCTGGGAAGGGAAAGCTGCTTTGGCTGCTCCTTTCTCCAGCCAAGCAAATCAGCTGTTACCTTTCAGTTCATGCTCCCTTCATGATATCCTGTGCTGCTGCAAAACATTAGGTCACCATCTACTCATTATGGGCACACTTGAAAAACATAATAGTTAAAAACAAGCCAAGCCACTACAAGTTTCCATTAGATTTAACTGAAAGCAAGCACACTTATGGGTGCATTGTCTAAACAGTAACCAAAATAGAGAAGGAAAAAATAAAAGAAAGCACCATAAAGCCCATGGTGCAAAGGTAGCCCTTTTGCTGCTGCTAATGAGCACATGCAGGATGTCCTATCAGCTACTCAGGTGTGGCTCACATGTTGTAAAAGAGTTTTATTATTAAAAGGAGTGTCAAGGTGAAGTGTGAGAGAAGGGGAGAGAGTGAGGCACGCAAAGAATACACATATGCAGGGCTGTGTGTGAGTTTTTGTATGCAGCAATGTGCTAAGAAATCCAGCATTAAATAAAATGCAGGGACACCAATGAAGTTTGGTGCATGCTGTGGTAACATAAGAATTAGTGAATGTTCTTCAAGTAAGCCAGAGTAATACAGTGCACATTTCTCCTAAACATTATCAGCTGTGGAAGGAGAGTTATTCAGATAACGTAATCAGTTTATACATAAGCATTTTCCTTGCTAAGAACTTTTAACCTTGAACATTTCTACCTTCAGTTTGCATTCGAAATTGTATGAATGTACTCCAAATTTGTTACAAAATTTAGTATTTTATGTTAATATTATTTGGTGGAAATTAATTTCCACATTAAAAACCACAGCATAGCTGGGTAGTTAATTAGCTGAAAATTCAATATGGCTCGGAAAAACAAAATCAGAAATCCATTATAGGTAGTATTATGCAAGACATTACAGTAATCTGAAATTTTAACACAGTAAAGAAACTGCTAACAAAAACCATCTGTAAAATACACAGCTTAGAAATCTACACAGAGCAATACTGAATTCAGTGCAAATTTTTTGTAAAAGTGAAAAAAGAGAAAATGGAAAGACGTTAGCAATGCAATTGCCAAGGAACCATAATAATTGTCAGCTCATCAAACAGATCTAGGAAGAAATCACTATGCCAATTTTGTGCTCAAGAAATATTCTAAGTCTGAAAATGTTCCCAGTTCATTATTGACTTGATTATTCTATGCCCACCCTGAGATACTGTCCCCAGTGAGACAAAGCAAAATTATCACTCATATCTGATAGATCTCACCACAATTTAGGAGGGAAAAAAACCCTGAAACACCAAAAGAAACACATCTCATGGGTTACTGAGGCACCAAAGTGAATAACTGCGTGGTCCTAGAGCCTGGCTGCTGTCACTGGAGACAGAAGAGGAGTCAAGAGGAAAAATCAGTGCCAAATGCTAATGCAGATTTTAGGCGAGCCAGAGAGGTGCTTTTCTAACCCAGGCATTGCAGTTACAGTCGTAAAATCTGCATACCCAGAGTATTCTTCAACCTCCTCAAACTGCTGACCACATTTTGGTGGAAAATCTAAACTTACTAACACATTACAAACGCTTGGGCTTTATTACTGCAACGAAAACAACCCCACCTATTTATGCATTTATAATGACACAAGATAAGAGCTAAGGATTGGGAAATTCACAACAGGATTCAGGTAACTCTGAAGCAATTTAGAGCTACTCTCTAGATGCTTTAACATACTTGCTCCTTAAAGAAGTTGGTTCAAATGTCCAGTGAAATTGTAAGCAAAGGTCACAGTAAAAACATGGTGCTTCTGGATTTCATTTAAGGTAGCCTCCAGCAATCTCTCTCCCTGATTAGATGTGTAGCTACTACAGCAAAGCAAAAAGGGAAACTTGAGTCATGCAGTAGCACTGGGTTGGCCTTTACTATGAACATTGTGGGCAGGATTATCAGCAGGAAGTGGTTGTAAAAACAAGCCCTTGTTTCCAAACTCCTTTTCAGAGCTGGAACAGTCCAGGAGAACATGCAACAACAGCTGAAAACAGCAGATAATACTTAATATGTATTCAAAAATTATACAATCGTAAGAGAAATGTTTTCATTGAGGCTGGAAGAAAACAATGATCATTTTACATATGGAGATTCCTACCCACATGGAAAAGCTCCTAAAGGGATGGAAAGCTACTGGTACTGCAGATAAACCCATGCAAATAACAGGGTACAAGGGGACTTAGGTTATAAATGAGCCCAAGTTAAAAAAAAATGGAAAAAAAAAGCATTAGCAATTTAAACTGCTTTTCCTTTGCTATTAATTGTTTAAGCAAGTTTCACCAAGGTATGCAACTGTCTGTCCATCACTAGAAATGCCTAAATGTCTAAATAAAGATAAGTCTAAAGGCAATATTTCAAAAAACTAAATTCAAGGGAATCCTTTGGCCAACATGATGCAAAAGGTCACATCGAATGGCCAAAATGTTCCTTTTCTGCCTTTATAATGTGGATAATATGAGAACTCCATGATTCACAGCAGTAATGATCTCATTCTCAGCACCAGAGGAAACAAAAGTTCATGAAGAGATGAATAGTACCGGAAACCTAAAACCCAAAATACCAAAACAAGCATGCATTTGTACTTCAGAGAGACCAACATTTTACATATTCCAGCAATCCTAAAGTACTTGTGCAGCAAAATCCCCCTGATTTTCAATAATAACATGTAGTAGGAGGCAAATCTGCCATTTGCAGGATCAAATTGTGCTAGACACTGTTAAAATAACAGCTATAATTTACAATACAGTTGTTACCCCTCCTAAAAAAATCTTTAAAAAAATTAAAATCTTTAGTGTCTGACAATCTACAATAATCAGGAAATCTTGAGATTATTTCATGCTACTGTTTCAAAATTCTTCCACTGGGTAGCATGTCATATCTGGGAGACACAGGCCTGTATTAAGAATCACGGAGAAGACAAAGGGTCTAGCATCTATTTTAGTTATTTTGTTAGTTTTTAAAGTTACCCTTGGCCCATTTTTTACTTATTTTTACAAGCTTACTACAAAAGCAGCCATGCCATGGAAGGAGGACTGGTGTCAAGGAACTGTGGCTGCAAGCCACTCAGGAAAAATCTGACACCCATAAAAGTCTTGCTGACTGTAATGAAGTGTCACCTTTATTCAGCTTAAGCTAAAATGCTTTCTGTTTCTCACAAAAACCAAAACCAGATCCATTAAACATATAAAATATTTAACCATAATATTGAGCTATACATCACTTTCTGTACTCAACAGTAGCAATTCAGCTGGTTGCAAATAAAAAAGCAAAGCCTAATAGGAAATGTGTCTGAAAAAAAAAAAAAAAAACCAACCCTGAATATTAGAATAAATTTTTCTGAAGTTCTTAATGAAAAGAATTATTCAACTATTTCAGTGTCAGAGTTCTGGATAAACTCTATAACAAATGGGAATTTCTTTAACAAACACATGGAAAAAAGATTAAAGGGAGGCTGAACACAGAAGTGGGGTGATACCAGGGTGAAAAATGAGTGACAGCATTTATCTGGCCCGGAACCCAGTTCCCAGACTTTCAGATCAACACCCAATTCACAACCTTCCCCTTCCATAATTTCATACACCATATGATTTCTAATCGTGACTTATCATGACTATACCTCTGCTGCTTTACAAAGTTTCACCATTTTAATTAGCCATTAATTGAGACTGACTAACAATGCTAATTGTTTAAAGTAAACATTTCTCTTTCCAATGATACTCAACTAAAACAATTAGAAAATAATACCCAAATGCAATTCTTTTGCAGAAAACTCATTTCTGATGGCTCTAATGAAAGTTCTGCCTCAAGGCTGAATTCCCACAGAGCCAGCTTCCAAAATTTCTTCAGTCTCCAATTTTGCCTCTGCAAAGAAGTCCAGCACAGGCTGCACTCGAGTACACAAATAAAAACAGCACTTAACAAATGAAACTGCTAAGCACAAATGCCATCTTTATAAAAAGCAATCTTTATTTATGTGTAGATTAATGCACGATAAAAAAAGAACTGCATTTTGGTCTGCGGGTTTTTTTCCTTCTTTGCACACAGCTGTATGACTGTGCTTCATAAAAGTGTATTGCTCTAAATTCCAAAATCCCCAAATTGAAAACAAAAAGCAGTGCCCCACTCCTTCCCCATGTCTATCAGGATGCTTCTGCAGCAGTTCTCTTCCAGCACGTGCAGCTCATTGCCTTCCCAGGCAAGGCAAAGTCAGCAGCAGTAATCCAGCAAATTCAGCATGGTGCCAGCACCAGGCAAAGAGCAGACACTCATTTGGGGCTGCATTCAGCCTGACCCCGTGGCTTTAACTGGAAGGGTTTCAAGTGGGGCTTTCTGGCTCACCTGAACAGCCTTTGACACCAGCTCTCCCCACCTGCCTCTCCAGCAGCTGCAGACAGACCTGGGCTGCTGCAGACAGGAGGGATCCAAGGCCTGGGAGCTACATCAGCCTTCAGACTCCCACACAGACACACAATTCACTCTTTCCTAAACTAATGCTGCAGCTTCTCTCAATAATTGTCTTCAGAGTCATTGCCATTTAGAGAAACATTTTCCAAAGCACCCAGGCTGGCTCAATATGCAGGGAGCATTCAGCACTTCTGAAAATGCTGCCCTTGGAGAACGTGGTCTTCAAAGGACTGGGGCTAAGTTGTGCTCCCAGTGTTACTGACTTTAAAGTAAAAAACCTGCTTTGTGGGGTAGTACCAAGTATTTACACAGTCACGTGTAAATTTTTAATAGTCACATATAAATTTATAGCACAGTGCAACACAACAGAAAAAAAGGTAAAAAATACATTTCTTGTCTCAGAATGCTTATACAGTCAACTTGCAATTATAAGGGTATCAAAAGGCTAAAATATGCAAAGAATATCCACCCTAAGCCCCTGAAAGATAATCTAGTTAGTATATTTGCTTAGGGAAAAGAAAATTTAGGCATAGAATGAAAATGTAAATATTAATTTAAAAGTTCTGAGAGACATGAGGTTAATCTTCAACTTGAATGATGTGGCCATGTATAAATAACAGTTGGCTATATTCAAACAACAAAAAGTCTCCAAACAAGAAAGAGAGACCCCATCCCCTGAACAGTAAATTGAACAAGCACTGGTGAGGGAAAACAAGAGAGGTTGCTAGGAGAAGCAAGGTTTAAGGAAGAACTTGAAGAGCAGGGCTGGCAGATGAGAATGGGAGAGAGGCAGCAGGAAAGGAGCAAAGCTCAAGCTGCAAGGGGAAGAAGAAACCAGAATAAATTGTAAAATCACTGCAGAAAACACAAGCATGTATGAAAGGGCACAGTCCAAAAATCTGCACAGAGTGACAATTTGATAATAAAGTAGACTTTTACAAAGAAGCTGGGAAGGAGGACACTGATAGTAAAGATTTAAGTAAATGTAAAGGAGTTCAGTTCTCTCTCTTTTTTGTGTGTACAAAGTCTATAAAGGTTACGACTCTTGTACCAACAGTGAAATAAAAGTTCTAAAGAAGTCAGAGGTGCAGACTTAGAAGAACTATTCTGAGATAGCTCTAAAGTATTCAGCACAGCAGCAATGCACACATTTGGAAACATGAAGCAGCTGGCCAAGAGAAGCAGCAGAGGAAACTCACTGCCTGCTCAGAGGTGGCAGAGGAAAACCAGCAGAGTCGTGAGCCTGACACTCTGCTTTTTCAGAAAACTCCAAATGCAAAGTTTGGAAATATGTAAAAATATGAAAAAAAAAAAAACTGCCATAGCTAGCTTGATTGCAGTTCATTACCACCCCCTCCCCATGGCTGCTATTTGTGCAGCAACATGGAAAACCAGCCAAAGGAACTGTCTGAAATCAAGTCTTGTCTTTTTGCCTGTTTTCAGCTGGATTAACTGCCCAGTTCACACGTAACTGCATAAACACCTGGGCTGATAGAAGGCAGGGGATGGAGTGAGGGAGGACTGAGAAAGCAAGGCCAAAGCAAGATAACTTCTTTCTGAGGCTGTGCCAGCTCACAGTGGCTTAACACATTCTCTAAAACTAGAGCCTGAGACAATCTCTCCATCACCTATCCTGCCTCCTCAAATTTCTCTTGAAAGTTTGCACAGTTTTTCCCAGCTTGCTCCAAAATACAAAGACCTAACTTATCTGAAAGAGAAGCCTTAAAACAAGTAAGGAGAAAAAACAAGTAACTGTGCAGTAACTGCTTTATAGCAACCCAAAATGTTATAAAACTGATAACACTTCCCTTGTTTTAAGTACAAACACAGTTCCTGTGTGAGAGTTGTCACAGTACCACTCTGGTTTTATCCCCAGTAAGCACTCACCTTCTTAAAAATAGTAGCATTACAGTGCTCGATTAAATCAGAGTAAACCCAAATTCTGTGGACACAGAATTTTACATTTCCCACGCCAGAAGCCAAGTGTTACATCTTAGCTTTCATACCCACACTGAGGCAAATGCACTGGTATTAAGTGCTCCTGGGTGAATTATCTCAGCAGACCTTTGGTGGAATGGGAGCATGGCAGCTGTTGTCCCTGCACTGGGACATGCACACAAACTCAGATGCTGCTTTTCTGCCAGGATCAGTGGACTTGATTTATCCACGCATAGGCATGATCTAATATCATACACAAAAAATACTGTCACTCATTTAGCAGAAAAAAAATCTGATACTAGAGGCGTTGTTTTAAGAGAAAATACAGCTTCAAAAGGAATAAATTGTATCCTTGCCTTTCCAAGGCTGGTGGCTCCTTAATGGCCTTTGGTGGGAAGTACAACAATGGGATGTGTTAAATTTCCCACTCTCAAAGGCCTTTAGAGAACCATCTCTGCATGTATCACATAACACAATGACAAACCCTTCTTTATCAGATGCCCACAGGCACACACCTGCAGAAACATTTCATTACCTGAACTGCACCAAAGGGAGCCCTTGTGTTCTGCAAGTGGGCACTACAGAAATACCTTTCCCCCTAATGGTGTATTCCAGCTGATCAGGAAAGCTCACCTGGGCAGGTGGAAGATGTCTCTCTGTGTTCTCACCCTCCCTCCCACCCACAGCACTCCACTGGGAAAATGTCAGGTGTCATGGCTCCATGGATGGTTGGCTCTCTCTTGGGGCACGGGTGGAGCATTGCTTCCACAGATGCTGCCAAACTGTTAATTACTATTCTCGCAGTAATCAAACTTCGATTAAAGGCATTACAGTAACTCCCAGCAACTTCCCCAGTCACCTGTGCTTCTTACAGAACTTGAACTCAGTGTGGAGCTGGAAACTGGGCTCTCAGGACAAGTGAGCCAGCAGTGCTTGGAAGTCAGGAGAACGGCCCACTTTTACAGCGGCTGAACTCTTCAAAGCAAAGTTCAAAACTCCTCCTGGTTTAGACATTATCAATAAAATGAATACAAATACATTAAGCTGAACTGATGCACTGCATTGGTGGGTTGAAAATTCCATGCTTTCAACTTAAGGAATGCCTACACTAAACCTAAAAAAAGATTCCTGCGTGCTCACTGTAGCAGAAAACGACGTAAGTCATAACAGCACTGAGGTATGCTGAATTTGGCTTTTATTACAGATTTGCCTTATGGTTCATAAATAGCAGCATATCCCAAATGAGTTACTAATAAAGCATTTCACCCAATTATATAATAATGCATCCTGCTCTTTAGAGTACCACTGGAGGAGTGTTCAAGGGAGGTTTATTGGGCAATAGGAGAGAACTCAAATTACCTCCTTGGACAGCTACCCAGGTATCTTGGGATATGATAACAGACAGAAGCAATGAGTTAACACATCTGAAATTACCAACCTGTGGACAAGATGCAATATGTAAACACTTCTTCACTTCTACTTCCCAGCAATGCACAAGTGAGAGATTGCCTTTAGCTGTCACTGACAGGGTAAGAAGATATTTCACTGACACTTTCTGTTCAGCCCAACTGAGCAGAGCTCAATAAGAACTAAAAAAAACCCAAAAATAACTGCAACAGCTTTTCTAACTTTCAAAATACCAAATACCAATTTAAAATACCTTTCAGGGCTAGGGAAAAGTGATGTCATACCTTGAAATGAATACAATTCTCAACATGACACATTCTCTTTAAGGACCTAATATACTGGATTTTAAAGTTAAAACAAATTTATGTCTCAAAAGGTTGTCTCTAGACAATTTGGTCCTTGAAAAAGCATAATAGAGCAGGTGGAGGGAGGAGTTTGCATATCTGAGATTTTAAAGGCAGCTAACTTTTCAGAGAGTTAAATTACAAGAACAAATCTTTGAGGTGATCTATTAAGCAGGGAAAATGCAGTCCCAGGCATTTTATACACTTTGTATTTTATCTACACAAAAGGATGGGAAACAAATGCTTCCCTTTGGGAATCTATCTTTCCCAAGGAATTGAAAGGCATAACCCAGAGGGACTCTTGGCTGTGCCTCAGGACTCTGGATTTATGTTTCCATTTTTGCCACTGCCCGACAAAAAACATTCCATCCTTTATAATGTTTTTGTAATGAAGATAACAATTTCCCTTTCCTTGGTAAAATGCTCTGAAATATCCTGATTATCTTACTACTATAATACACATTTTGACTCTGGGGTTCCCAAGTCTCCCCAGAAGGTCAAAGAAATAAGCTTTCAAATGTATTTCAGCTATAATACCCCAGCAGGCGACTAACTTTATGGCAAGAATTCTTTTTCAGACCAGCTCCCTGCCTTTGAAAGACCCAAGCTACATCCTTTCTATGCAAATCAACAAAGAAATCTGTCCCCCTCTGCAAAACATGCAAAAGGGTTTAACAGCTGAAAGATATCCTGAACTTCTTACAACAAAGAGATGCAAGGGGTATCACAGATTCAGTCCCTCCCTGTCCTAATTTTCATGCTTCTATTATCCAACACACATAACTAAGCACCTCCTACAATAATTTTAAAATCCTTTATTTAGTTTAATATTTAATTCAATTTTGTACCAATTTGCTCTAAAATCACTCTGTAAGCACACATATCAATTTTCAGTGTTGAAAAAAAAAGATAAAGCGAGTGTCAACTCATTTGTTATTGGTTACACATCTTTATAAAGGGATCATTAAGGATAAAGGAAAACTATTGGGGCAAGATGTGTGGGGAGAAGGGAGGGTAGGAAGGGGTCAGAATACCCACACATATCTTACTGAAAACTTGGGTATTCAGTAAGCGATCTGGTACAATTCACTTGTCAAAGATATTGGAATTCTGTTGGCATTACTGTCAATATTTCCTTCACTTAGGCAGGAACCCTCAAAGCATCTCAAGACAATGTTGCACAGCATCAGTTAGTGAACATACTGAAGTTAATTTACTTGCAAATGGTATTTCTGACATTCTTAAAAGTTAATAACTTTCATTAAATATGTTTAATCAAGCTGGAAAACAAAGTGTTTTCCTGAAGTGTCATTTCAAACTTTTATCCTTTTATTATCTTCTTTTGAATGCTGTAGCATGGCAAGAACTTATCTCACGTCTCTCTTACAGCACAGAGACTGCTCTGTCATTATCAGTTTTTAAGAAGCTGTAAACTTATCTCAGCGGCTGGAATTCTTCACGAGAGAAAGCAAAAAAAAAGTCAGTAATGATGTACATATCATCTGCCTCTGGGAAAATAAAAACTGCCAGTGATATGCTGGGAAAGATCTCCTTAGACGCCTTTCACGGCGTCTTGCAGCAGTTTTATTGTAAGCCAGCAGTGTGATTTCAAATAACATTATCCAGCACGCTGATGGCAAGCTCCTAAAATACAGCTCTGCTCTGAACAACTGAGAATGCTATTGTGAGTCTCGTGTTTACAGCTGCTCACTGATTGTGTCATATTTGCAAAGCTTTCAAGAAAAATGATAACTTTTTTCTCACCAGTGAGATTTATAAATTCAGCCTAGAATTTTGCTAACAAGCTCGGTGCGATACCAGAGCTATTGCAGAATTTACTCCTCTTGGTAATTTTAGCTAAAAATTCCAATGAATTTAGCCAATATACTTGGAAAAGTATAGCCTAGCATCTTAGAAAATTTAAATAGAAAGCAGTACGTACAACAGGGCTCCTACATTATGAGAGGCAGCAGTAAGAGGAATAGATACACAAAGGACACAAAAATATCTACATCTTGATGAAAAAGTCATTTTGCTTCCCTTCTGTGCCTCTGTTTCTCCAATCAGAAGATGAGAATACTGACCTTCTCCATAAAACACTATAAATTCTACACCTCCACCAAGAGGGACCTTCAGCTGGGAGGAGGCAAATTGGAATTACAGTACTACTGCCACAACTGTTTATGCATTAGGTCGAGAGAATAATATATACATTTGTTTAAAAAAACCACACAAGAGTAACCTTAGAGAAAGAAGCTGAACTAGGTATACCTAGTTCACCTACAAAAGATTGGCCATTCACCTACAAAAGATTCCATTTGTTTGCCTTTCTCCCGGACTCATAATTCCTGTGTTTCAGATTGCACAGCAGCAACAGCTTCAAAAGGAGAATGGGCAGTGTTTGGCCCTGACCCCTCTCTCAGCTTTTAACTCCCCTTACAGATGTGAATCTGGGGTTTGTGCAAGCCTGGAACAGGTTTTAGTCACCAGTACTTTAAAAAAATCTGAAATTAAATCAACGAGCACCCGCTGTGTTGCCCACCAGAAGACAGGCAGCTCCAGACTCTGAGCAAAGAGAAATTCTCCATGCAGAGCACCAGCCAAAAAACCTGCTCTGTGCAGAGACACAGCTCAGCTGCACCCCTGTGCACAGTGTCACCTACCCATCAGTTCTACAAGGCTCCAGGAACACCGGCTCAGGGACACTGGCACTGCAATGGAAGCTGCTCACTGCCACTCCAGCAAAGCTGAACACCTGGTCTGCCACATTCTTAAAGCCAAGCTGCTGAGACATCATGGCCTGGCCTGCTGGCCTAGGCAAGCATTAAATTGGCTGGACTGCCAGGTTTGAAGGGCTGTGGTTAAAACAAAGTGCAATTAGCAGGCAGCTGCTGCAGGCATCCCTCGGGGACAATGGTGTCCCACCAGCAGTGGGACAGGGAGGCAGAGGCACCCCAGGCAGGAATGCAGATGGCACCGAGCTGAGAGCAGCCCCACAGCACAGGGTGGGGCTGCACTCACAGGGACCTTGGGAGGCTGGAGAACTGGGCTGACAGGAGCTGTGTGTGTCTTCCAGCTTCCTAAAAAGCCTCACATGCAAACAGAGTAACCCTTTGCTACAGTACGGGCTGGGGCTGACCAAGGAAAAAACAGCCGGCACAAAGGAGCTGCATGTCCACAGCAAAGCCCAGCAGCAGCCAGCACTGGGCTCTTGCACTGAGAAAGGCCAAAGGTACTGAGTTGTGCTAGCAAAAGTGCAGCCAGCAGTCCAGGGAAGTGGATATTCCCCTCTATTGACTACCAGTGAGGCTGCACCTGGAGAGCCTTGGCCAGATCTGGGTTCTCCAGTGCAACATCAGAGTGACACTGACATGGTTGAGGAGCTGGAACATGTTATTTAGAAGGAAAAGCTGAGAGAGCCTGGCTTGTCAGCCTGGCTTTAAGGGACACCTAACACTCTCTGCCTAATGAGAGGATACAGAGGAGCCAAATTCTTCTCATAAGCAAACTGTAGCAAGAAAAAAAATCTGTTTACATATTTGGAAACACACCCCTTTGGCATGATGGTAGTAAAGCCCAGAGAGAACATGGCATGTCCATTGCTAAAGACAATCAGAGCAGGGCTTCAACCAGAGCAGGGCTTCAGGAATCTACCGAGCATATAAACAGGGAATGCAGAAATTACTTCCATAGGCCCCTTCTAATCTAAATTATTCCACAATAATCTAAATTATTCCACAATAATCACCTTCAGATACATTACCTATACAAATATTTCCCTGTATCACATCTCTGACTGCTGGAGAAACAGTGGAAAATACACTGTATTGTCTTTTATCCTACCCTGTAGTAGTGTTTTATCCTACCCTGTCACTCAGGAAGGAGTGTTGTAATGAAACAGTTCTTTCAAGATACATTTTGAAGCTTTATTTGATGCTGCCCTCATGTTGTGGATACTACCTTTCAGTGTTCTCAGCTCCTGATGGTGCTCCCAAATTCTCCAGTTGAAACAGAAGGAAAAGTGACCAGTTCACAGCTCTGCTGGGAGGGCTGCCAGCATTATCAGCAGAAATCAAGGACTGGAACATTCTCTTGTTTCACCATTGAATGACTGTGAGAAACAGCTGAGACACTGAAGCCACCCATTCAGAGTCTGAGGCATGAGAACAGCATCAATCAATACTTGAGTTGCTTTCCTCTGCCACAGGGAGAGTTTAGAGTCAAGGTGAATGATAATAAATATTAAACTGGACATTGACAAAAAGTATTTTTCCACTGAAAAACTATAATCTGAATATGCACTGGAAATAATTACTGGCAATGAAGTGGGTCCTCCAGATGTGACAAGAATGCAGTGATCTGGGAGTCCCTCAGAGACAGCAGCACAGATGCAGTCCAGCTGCTGCATCCTCTAGAAGATTGATCCTGTAAGGACCAGAAGTTTTCAAATGGAAAAGAAAACTCAGCTTAGATTCAGCAGAAGTTAAAAGCACTCACGTGGGAAAACCAAACTTTGAACTCCAGACAAATATAAATTGAATGTTCTCAGATCCCAGGTACCAAGTGAGAGGCAGCAGCTGCAACCTCCCGATGTCTCTTTAAAAGGAGACTTCCTCAATAATGACTAAGAATTATTTTGCATTTCTTTCCTCATTTCCCTGGAGATCAAGGATGGTGCACAGGTGATTTCAATGGCAAATTTCAAAAGAAATAGTCTCAATTTAGACAGCCCAGCTCTTTTGTCCAAAAGTGAGTCAAAGAAAAGCATTTATAATCTCACAGCCTTCAGAGATGAATATGCAGAACTGCATTACTCTGAACCCATGGGTTCATTAAGGAAAGAAAAAAAAGAGTATTTTTAATGCAAGTGAACTAGAATGGGGCAAAATCCTTGCAAAGTGAGGGCACAGAGGTGCTTTCTCAGAATCAAGCAGGTTCAGGTAACCTCTCAAATTTTCTGCAGTCTAATTTGAAACACCAGCTCCTTGTTTGCCCTAGAGTTGTGCCACACATTACAGCCCCTGAAATGACAAAACCAACTTTGTTTTCCCTTGGAAGCTGCAAGACCACTACAGGCACAATAAAAAGTTTAAAAGACCAGTTGCAGAAGGAAAAATACTGTAAAACAGATAAACTGAGAATTTCTCCTGACAATAACACAGACACAATGTTTGGACTTCTGGTTTTTATGCAATAAGGACTTTTCCATTTTGGTTAATACATGTCATGTTGCTGAATATGCATTTACACTCTCTCCATATTAAGAATATTATAGCCTAGTAGAAGTTACATGCTATTTGTTGTCCACACTAAAAGGCTTCTTTTTTTCAGTCTGTGTATTTCCCCTCTTTCAAACTTTGCTTTCCATTATGACATATCACAACAAAAAATACATTGTTCACTATTCCTCCTTGCATATCAACACAAAAAGAATCTGAAGAGCACTCGGATTTCTACTCCCTGCCTAGGCATAAGCTAAGACTTTATTTCTGGGAGCCAAGCTGCTCCTTCATTGAAGAAACAGCAATATATCTCCATTTAAAAAATACTGATTAGCAAATCTCATAACACTTTACTAACACTTGCAGCCAAAACAACACTGAGACTACTGTGTTTCTCCCAAACTGGAAGGATGTTGAAAACTTAAATGATTCACTTACATCTGATCTAAAGATGAGAGCTCTGCAATTTATGTTTTATTGTCAAATGTTTAAAGGATTAAATCTAACTAAAATACACAATACACAAGCTTCAGAGCACACGTTATCTTTAGCATCTTATTTCCAATTAGCAAGTCAAAATAAAGAAGACATGGGGAACATCTGGCTTCAAAAGAAAAGCTCTGGAAGAAATCAAGATTTTGGTTCTTTTGGGCCTCATTTAAGGCTGCTATTTTCCCAGACTCTTGAAACTGGGTGAGATGGAAAGATTATTCTCTCTCTCAAAGAGGGGAAAATAGCAGACATACCACCATGTGATTGAGTATTACATCATTCATACTTACAACAATACTGAGCCAGTCTGGCAGTTGAACTGAAAAGACATTTTCTTTTGCCTTCGAGGAAGGACATGGACCTGCCATAAAGGCAGATGAAACAGGAAAAAGTTAGAAAAAGCTCAGCTCTCCATTGCACTTGGCATGAATTACAAAATGCTAAAAATGTTTCATTGAGAAGCAGTTCCAGTATGAGGTTTACATATGAAAATTACATCATGCAAACAAAATGCTAGTGACAAACATCTGAAGGAAGAAAGACAACTTTTGAGAAGGACCTTTACCCATTTTTAAAAGGCTTATACTTTACTGGGATGTAAGAAATCATTATCAAGACCACTTTGCAAGATACAAGGCCAGGTCAGGTGTGAGAATGAATCCTGTTTTTACAAAACAAATTTGACAGGTAATATTGTTTCTGTGATATACCTTCACTTTGTTCTTAAGACATCAAAAACTGCCAAGACAGAAAAAGCTGCATAAGTCTTAAGAATAGGATGAAAGTGGACACAATTTGAAAAAACCTCAAGCTAAAATATTTGCAGATTGCAAGCACAGAATGGCTTATAGGTCTCAACGCACTGACTTTTGTTCACCCTATTTTGCATTACTGATCTTAATTAATCTAATAAAAATGAATTTGTGTTCTGAGGCAGCATTCTTAATGCATTAAAATTCAAATACACAATCTTGTATTTTAATGAAAGAAAGCATTTAATTTTCTAATTGACTTTTAAAGTATTAAAATGTATTAAATATTAGTGATGGCTATAACCAGGAATATTTTTCAGTGACCAAATCAAAACCATCAACCATAATTATCATGTTTGCTATCAGCATTTATTTAAACAAAGCATCAGGTCGTGCTTTTTGTTTTTTTTCTTTTTTCCCCTAAGAGAAGCATGGCCATGCAGGGAAGGAAGGGGAAGCATCTCCTGCTCATCCCACACCATATCCAGCATATCCTCTGACAAGAGCAAGAATGTGCTGCACAATAACCAGCTGTACCCCACTGTTTTTATTCAGCTGGTGTTAGCAACATATTAGCTCCCATCAGGTCAAAACACCACCCAGTTATAATTCTGGTTTTGCTGACATAAGCCCCAAAATTCAGATGCAGAGATAAACCGTATTAAGCAGAGAGCCAACTTAATTATTTCCTCTTTTAAACAAGCTTTAAGAAGATTGTTAAATATTTATTTTCACAAGCATGCAAGGATTGCTGAAGGTCAAAGACATCAGAGGTGTGATCCCTTCCTTATCATCCCTCCTTTGTATTTATTTCCTTGGAAGGAGGCCTCTCTGCCATCACACTTCCCTCCCCTCATCCATCACCCAGAACTCATCCTGACGTTGTTCCTGTGGTTATCCCCCATGCCTCTGCCACCACCTTTCAGCTTCACCCCCTCCCAGTGAGGGTTGGCCCTTGTATTTCTACCCCAGAATTACTGATGCCTTTGTATCTCTCCTGCTCCCTGCTTCTTTCCTTGCTTCACCTTTACCATGAGAATGTCTCATCCGTTCAGACACCCCAGACTGGAAGTTAATTACTAAGAGGACAGACCATGCAATTCATTTCATTAATTATTATTTTTATGCATGCAATAGCAGACCAGTATTGCACATTAAAAATCTGGCTCAGATGATTCTGCTATATTTCTGGGTTACACAAGGCCTGACGTGGTAACAGAGCACAGGGTTGCCAAACACTTCTCCTACCCACACAAAATGTAATTCAAGCCCACAGTGACAAAGGCTTCTGTGAACCTACTACAGAATCCTGCCCCCTCATTTCAAAAGGCAACAGTGATTATTATTTGTCCCAACACAGGAGGGTATGATGGGCAAGGGCAAAGGACCTCCAGAATTAAAACAATGTAGGTGCAGCAGCTCTACTGACTGTAAACCCCAGGGCTTTCAGCAGTCATAGAATACCCTGAGTTCAAAAAAACCAACAAGAATCATCTAAGTCCAACTCCTGAGCCTGCACAGAACACCTTAAGAATCACACCCTATGTCCAAGAGCACTGTCCAAATGTTTCTTGAGCTCTGTCAGGCTTTGTGCTGTGACCACTTCCCTGGGGAGCTGTTCCAAATCACTCTCTGGGGGAAGAACCTTTTCCTGATATCCAACCTAAACCTCCCCTGACACAGCCCCAGGCCATTTCCTTTGGTCCTGTCACTGTCACCACAGAAAAGACATCAGTATCTGCCCCTCCTCTTCCTCCATATAGGCTGCAATGAGGTCTCTCCTCAGCCTCCTCTTTTCCAGGCTGAACAACCCCCAAGACCTCAGCTGCCCCTCATGTGGCCTCCCCTCAGAGCTGTTCACCATCCTCGTGGCCCTCCTTTGGACACTCTTAACAACTCCATGTCTTTTTTTTATATTGTGGTACCCAAAATTGCACCCAGGACTGGAGGTGAGGCCACTCCAGCGCTGTGCTTTGAGAAAAAACTGCCCAGAGAGAGACTTGAAACACTCTGCTCCGCCAAGCAATAAAGCATTTCTTCAGCTAGATTTCAAAAGAGTATTATTTGGACCTCTACTGTTCAAAATTTCCCTTAAATGAGGAAAACAAAGCTATCAACACCAGCCAAAACCTGTAATCTTGTGACCCTGTCCCCCTCTCCATCTCTGCAGATGGTTTGTTCAATGCTGCATTATGGAAAAGCTGACAATTTGAGCCACCTGCTGTGTACCAACATCCTGAAAGGAAAAAAGTTGGTCACCCCTCTACACAAAAGCTGGTGAGAATTTCATCAGTGAATTTAATGGGGCATGATCAGGTCTCCCCTTGGCAGGACCAAAGGTCAAGCTCTATTTTATCCAGAGTTAGTAACAAGTGAACAGAAAAGCAAATTTTCAGAGTGTGCAGTTCTTAAACAAAACACTAGCCTGAGCACACACGTATGCGTGCAAAATTGCAGCCCTCCTGCTTCTTTTGGCTGATATATTTAGAAATCCTATTAGCTGGAGAGATCAACATTCTTATCTGAATTTCCAGGATGCTGTAACATGCAAAATTAGAGCAGCTCTCTTAAGTGGGTCAATTATCACTACTGCACTTACAGCAGCTTTTCCCCTCCCTCCCTGCAGCATCTATAATGGGCATTTAGCACAAGGATTTCAGCAGTCAGATGTTGAGTTGACACAAACCACAATGTAAAGTTCCCTTCCCCTTTTATATTTTCAGAATCTTAAAGGAACAAAGGAAATCACCCAAGTACAGAATCTCCACATTAAAATTGCAGGCTCCCAGCAGAAAGCTTCGATGACTTCCAGAACAGGGCACCCCGCAGGATAATTCCAGGCAGCAATCACACTCAGTGTCCTCCTGCACATCTGAGTCAGGCACAAGTAAGGTTTATGGCTTTCCCCTCCAAGGGATGAGAGGCAAACCTGAGGGCCACTAATCATGTCCCCAGCCCTGTCCCCCAGGGTGCAGGGCCACACAACCAGTTTGAAAGGCTTCAGGTTATTATCTCCTCAAGAAGGAATTCTCTTTAAAATTAAAAACACTGCAAAGTACCAGACATAAGTGGAGCAATTCAAGTACCCAGCACCACTTCAGATGCTACAAAGACATCCAGAGGAAACACAGGCTCTCCTGCAACACAGCTGGAGGCCAGGTGAGATATCTGAGAGGCTCCTTCTGCCTCACTGCCCCACTGCTGCCACCCATGAGCAGCCCTGGCAGTAAGGGGATGCAACAGGGAAGAGGACAGAGCTACACAGGGGAATACATGATGTCAATCAGCACATGGAAAGGAAAATTTTACTTTCCCACCAACTGGAAACATGAAACACGTCATTCTCTCAGCACCACACTTGCTTTATGCATACCTCTTTATAGGGAAAAAGATGTGTGAGGCAGCACTGCAAGTGAAAGATGATATGATTCTCCTTCATTCCATGGAAAAGCAGACTGGATATGCAGGCTTCAGGTCAAGAGCCCTGCTGTTGAAATTTCAACAAGTCCAGCCCTGGCTGGAGGAGAGGGTGATGGGGAGAAATTAAAGTGCAGAAATTAAATTTCTATTGCTGTCCCTGGCTGCCCTTTCCCCTACATCTCCAGCATTTTCTTGTGTGGTACTAAATAGGAATGATCACAAAAACCCAGCATTACCAAACACCTAGCTCTTTGGAAATCTATGCAAAGGACATGGGGCAACAACAGTCACACTGTATTTAAGGCAGCAATTTTTCTTTAATAGATGAAACTCTTCCAGCTAAAATCCATCCACTCAAAAACAGAGCAATTTTAAGACTTCATTTTGAAATTATGTGAACAAGGCTTTTGCAAGCCTTCAAGTTCAAGCAAATGCTTCATTAGGAAACATTTCTTCACCAAGAATGTGGTCAAACACTGGAACAGAGTTCCTAGAGAGGTGGTCAAAGCCTTCAGGTTGTCAGTGCTTAAGAAGCATTTGGAAAATGCCTTTAACAACATGGTATAACTTTTGGTCAGCCCTGAATTGATCAAGCAGTTGGACTAGGTCACTTCCAACTGAAAATATTCTATTCAACTTACTACAAAGATTTTGGCATCTCTTTCCACACAGTGAAATGAAGTAATTTGCCTCAGTAAATATTATGTGTATTTTAACCGTGCAATTTAAAATCCATTTTTATTCTCATATGTCCTTGTCACACTCCACACTTGAACAAAACACATTTTCAATGCAACACCAGTTAATAAAAAAAAAAGTAAAAGGTCAGGTACTAAAAAGAAAGTCCTTAACCAGAGAGAAATAGAAACTGGTTTTATTAACCTCCCTAACCACAGCTTTAAATTTTTCTTGATTAAAGCCTAATTTCAAAAGTTAACTTTTTAATCAGGAACACCAGGGCCTGCTGGCTCCAGGAAGTTTTAGTAGAGGTCAAAAGATTGCTGGAGATCTATTTTTTTTTTATTTCTAATAAAAAAGGAAGTCTTGCCCTTTTCTTTGCAAAGACAGACCTTGAAGTGTTAGTAGAGAAACAAAGATTGTATCCATCAAAGGTTCTCATGGTGAGGCTGCACAAAGCTTCCCAAGACCACATGGAGCTGACAGAGCTGACAATGCTTGCAGGGAATTAGCTGAACTCTTCTTGCAAAGACCAACATGGCAGAAAAGCCCAGGAGCTGCTGCCTAACCAAGGATTAGAGACCAGTTCCCCATTCCATCACAGATTTTCTGGGTAACTCTGAATGTGTCACTTAGCCTCAGTTCTGCACCTGGAAATGAAGATAAATACTCGCAACTTCCCTTTCTGTGACATGAAAATAAACACATTAAAGCAGGAGACTTTCAAATAGCTTGGCAATAAAGTACAAGTGCTGCAGACAGATAGGAAATAACAAAGTGCTGCCCCATTCAGCTGCCCAGCTTTTTCCCAAAGCCTTTTTGCCTGCTGGGATCCGGCAATGCCTTCGTGATCTTCCCTCAAACAAAAGGGAGGTTCACAGGGCAGAGGAAGCCAGGGAGGAAAAGCTCCTTATGCTTTCCCACCCAGCTCAAGTTTACATCTCAAGGCACCAAACATTCTCCTGACAGCCTTCTGCTCCCAACGCCCAAACTGAAGAGGTTATTTTCCTTACACATTTCTCAAAAATGCTCTTTTGCAAACAACTCAGGAGAGAGACCTCACTTGGCTGCCTTGGTCTGACCCCAGGAGGATCCCACCTCTGTTCTCTGACAAAAAAGAGTTACCAAAGACCCCCTGAATAATTCAACCTCAGTCTCAGAAGCTGCCCAGCCCAGTCGCCCATCATTGAGACTGATCAGCTTTACTGGAGGGAGAAAAACCTGCCCTGAATTTACCTTCAGAGGCACACAGAGGGATATTTACACAAGATGGCTACTGAGACTAGGGCTAGGGACTATTCTCATGTGGAAAAGGTTTTATTTACTATGCTCTAACAAGACAGGATTTTGTTTACAACTAAAGGTGCATTTTTCAAATAGCTTCAAAGGAAAAGAATAAATAAGTAGTATTAAAAAGGTGCATGTGTGTGGGATAAAACACATTTACCATGTAAAATGTTGCTATAAAAGACCCCAGGTGGTAGCACTGGAAAATATTACACAAAAGAGCAGACAGTTGTACAGTTTTTCTAACCGTTGTGTTCAGTAACAGGATTACAAACAGAATGAAATGTTCCTTGATTAAAACAAATTGATATCCCACCTGGAAAATCCTGGTCAGGCTGTCATTGTTCCTGAGTGAGCCTGGAGCAGCCACAGGTTACAGCTGAGCCCAGAAGTCACTCGGACACCCTGCCTGCCTCTTCCCAAGTTCTCTCCTGGGAACAGCAAGAGCAGCTAAAGTGCCCTTTATTTCCATTCTAGCATGTGCAGGGGTGGAAAAGCTGTTCAAAACATTAGAAAGAAACAACTCAGGGCTGTTACTATTCCAAGAAACAAATTAAAAGGCAGAGTCTGAACTGCCCAGAGCACTGGCAGTGCCAGACAAAGTCAGACGTCACTGGAAAGGCTCGGCATCGCTCAGAGCCTGGGAGAGGGACAACAGGTTCCATCACACCTGAGGGTTTAGAAACCACTGTCTCACTCAGATGGATTTTCTGCATTATAGCTTTACTTCTGACACTGATAATGCAGACACATTGACACATTTTGTAAAGGGATTAATAAATTGAAGCTTTTATAGGCAACTCATCAGAAGGATGAAACACCTCCCAGATCCAGCTAATAGTTAGCAAGCTGTTTTCCCTGGAAAACATTAACACTGACAAGCAATAAAGGAAGGTAAATGAAAAGCTATGCCAAAGTGGCTGCATTGGGGCAGGGGTTGTGTCACACAACCCTAATAAAACCATAAACTGATGTAAAATCAATTCACATCTCAAATAATACATACAAAACTTTCCAAAGGATTACAAATAAAAGCTGCTCTTCAGATTAATAAATTCTTATTTTCTCCTTAATTTGTGGAACTATTTTTTCAGATAAAAAAAAAAATTGAGTTACCAGAATATTCTGCATTTTTGCATTAATTAAATAACGCATAAGAACCGAGGAGAACATAATGTTTTCCTACTTCAAGCTGAGGTTAATTCAGGCATAATTCAGACTGCTCTAGTAGGCTCAGTTAAAGTATTCTTCACATTTTCACAGAGGCTCACTGGCGACATGTATATTATGAAATAAAGAAGAATAAGCAGATAACCATGTCAGATAAATGCATTCCACTCCCTCAAACTGAACTTGCAGACACAATTAAATTCTCTTTTCCCTCTCCAAATGCTTCCCACTCCTTTGGTTCTGCCACAAGAACACAACATTTCTTGTCACTTCAGTCCCTTACTACATCTCCCTGTTTCTCCCCAAGCATTTTTGCCCCTTCTACCACACAACTTTTTAAGAAACTACTTAGTGATGTCTTCTACTGCTAACATGATGCTGTTCCCAGGTAACATCTCCTGCCTCCAGAACTCCCAAGTCACTTGGATAACTCATTTGGGCAACCCAAAATTAGTGAGCTGCCCCTCAGTTCTGAGGCTGCTGCTGCCCTTCGCTACTTCTTCTGTGTCACGTCTTTCCTCTAAAATACTTTCACCAATCTTCAGCTTTTAATTTCCTTTTCTAAATTTCTCCCACCATTCTTTGTTAGAATTCTAAAATGAGCACAATGATAATGAACACTTGAAACTCAGGAACCCCGCTGTGCAGTGTATTTACATGTTGAAGTGTTAAAAATACTGCATGTCCTCTGTACAGAATTATTCAATGTACTGCTCCTCTTTCCAAGCCCTCCTCTGCACCTTCTCCAGAAGACCAAAACCAATAGCAAGTTTATTACCCTGAGTATGGATTTTAATTCTTGGTAAAGCACGTTGTCACATGGCCATCCTCTCTACACCTGCTCTTGGCCCCTCTGCTCCACAGGCCCTGGGAACAGCCCTGCCTCTGTGGCCCAGGTCTGTACTGCCAGATTTAAGCTGGAAACAAGTATAACATGCTGATAATCATCATCATAATTAATCTACAGAGCCTTGAACATATCTTAATTTCAAAGGTCAGCAATTTGTACCCGTGGCCCTCGGGTTTTCAAGTTTCAATGAAAGGAAAAGATACCAGAAGAGGAATTTGTATCTCAGTGTTGAGAGTCCCTAATTTATTTGGGCTTCGTTTTTTGAACGACATGGGATTTTAAATAGTAATAGAAAACAAAACAAGCAAACAAACAAAACCATAGCAGAACACAGGCAGAAGCTGAATGAACACCCTCTCCCGAAGTGATGAAGGTTAAATTCTTAATGCCAAGTACAAAATAAGGTTTATCTAATGTATTAAAAAAAAACAACACTAAAAAAATTGAGCTTTATGGACATGCACAACAACCTTTTCATTCCCAGATAGCACAGTAACTGTGCAAATGAGGGTGGAGTATTATTGTTATAGAAATACAGAACTCTTCTGTGCAGTTTTATTCATACTTTACTCCTAGTATTTTATGTGAAGTATCACACAGGACATTATCTCCATTTAACAAAGAACGATGGGAAATTCATTTAGGGATTTATTAAGTGTCAACCAGACTAGTAAATCTTGCACAAAAGTGAGATACATGCTGAAATACTTTAAAGAAGGTTAAAAAGCAAGTAAATTATTTTTGCTTTATTTGTTTACTACATGTTAACACCACTTGCTGCACAGATGGCTGTACATTGCAGTGTACCTATCTGCCTCTTACAGCCCACATTTCTTCAAATCCTTTTTATCCATATCAGTGGGGGAAAATGGATTTGCAAATTACAGCTGGGCTATCATTCAGAAGTATCAAATAACAACTGTAAAAAAATTACTTTAATCATGACATGAGCATAGATATAACACAGATTCATAAAAGGGATCTTAGAAATAATTTATTTTCAATATCCCTGCCATGGGCAGAGACACCTTCCACCAGAAAAGGTTGTTTAGAGCCCTATCCAGCCTGGCCTTGAACACTGCCAGCGATGGGGCAGCCACAGCTGCTCTGGGTAACCTGTGCCAGGGCCTCAGTTTCCTCACTGTAAAGAATTTTTTAATAGCTAATCTACTCCCACCCTCTTTCAGGCAGTTACCCAGCAGATATATTATCAAAATATTGGTAACACCTTAAAATCAACACTGTCTTTCTGGATAGAGTGTTACTGTTCAAAGTTCACATGGAGACTTTACAGTAGGAAAAAACAGTGTAATAGGCAAGCCTGCCTTTTAATTCCATTATGCCTGCAATACCGTATTTTTTAAACGCAAAAATGCAAATACAATTACCACAACACTACTACAAGATCAGAAAGTACTACTTTTAGAATACTGAAATATTTTCTGAAATGACCAAAAAAAAATCTCAATCTAAAAGGAAAGCTAAACTGTTCAACTGCAAAAATACAGAATGAAAGCAGCAATCTAGAAAAAACATCAAATCAGAATGCTGAAAATGTGGACATACTGTTTGAAAGTAGAAAAAAACTAAACTCAGAATTGTAGAATGATAAAATGATAGAATAGTTTGGGAGTTGGAAGGGGCCTTAAAATACATCTAGTTCCAACACCCCTGCCAGAGGCAGGGACAGCTTTCATTAGACCAGATTGCTCAGAGCCAGAGCAACAGAAGTAATTGTTTGATATTAAACTCTTAATTCCAGCAACTAAAGCAGAACATAAAAGAAATAAAAATATTTAAAACAAATTTATTTGGATGTCACCAGTATTTAAAGCTTATGTGGATTTTAATTAAGCTCCCCAAGAAAAAAATAGGGATGGTAAAGCAGGGAGTACTCACTTGGAAATATGTCCTGTGTGTACCTCCAGCCACTGATTTCCTGTATGATTTTTGAGCAAATTTCAGAATTTATAAAATATCTTTTTTTTTTCAAGAACTAAAACAGGAGTGATACTGTCCTTCCTGCAAGTATCAGAAGAAGGAAATACAAATATGTTGATGAAAAACCCACTGGGACTCTAATCTATTCTTTGATCTGACAATGCAGGAGGTTTGGGGTTAACTGTCATTTACTTTAAAAGAGAAAAACAAAATTTAAAAAAATACTCCACAAATAATAAACCCTAGCAAAGCACAGGGGAAGTACAATTTTATACTCGAAGCAAATGTTGCGAAAGAAGAAATTCAGAATTAGTGATGAGAGGCAGTGACATTTATAGCATTAAATACTAAGCATTGTGCATTTAGAAAGGGAACAAATTTACTTGAACCACAGGAAACACTCCCATTCACTTCCACGTATAAAACCAGCAATGATCAAGTTAGCCCTTAAACACTTACCTTTTCACACTTTGAAACAAGGTCTGACTGGGATAGTTGACTTGCTAAAAAAGCAGGTTTTCTATTTATTTACATTTTATAACTGTGAAAGGATACGAGGAGTTCCTTCTGTCCTACACACCAGGTAGAGACAGGCAGCAATGACGTGGGTCCTCTTTCTGCCCCGGGTTAGATGTTTGCTCACAGCCATCTTGAAAAAATTAAAGGCAGTATCCAGACAATGTTGATTGAGTTGAAGCTGGTTTCCCAAGTGGTGAATCTGACGCTTCCCTAGGAAAATTAACAAGGAAAACAACAGCTTAACAACTATGCTGTTAACATGCTTTTAGGCTGGGGTCTTTTAATGTTGGGGTGTTTTTTTTAAGACAAAATTAAAGAGGTGGATTTTGGATTTCATCTCTTCGTAAGATATAATGACCTCTCAAGTTTCAGGAACTGCTTAGCCTGAGCATCTCAGGACAAAAAAAAAAAAAAAAAAAAAAAAAAGAAATGTCTTGTTTTGGACTGCTAAAATTGAAACATATGCAATCAATGAGCTCTGGAAAACTAAGCCACAAACGTCAGTCCCACAGAGGATCCAAGCCATACGCAAGACTCCTCAGACAAAAGATTATGCCCCTCTCCCTTAACATCATTTGCCAATTAGCACTTGATTAGCTGTAGCCAAAAACCAGAGGTCATGATGTGTTTGACACTGACGTGCAAACAGAGATGATGTTTTTCTGCAGCTCTCCAAGAAGTGATGGAGTTTGCTGCTCCTCTGTCCACAAATGAGGTCCACAAGGACAGAGCTCAGCTCCTGGCTTGCCCGTGATCCCGACGATGGGAGGCACTTCCTTCCTTCACACACATTCACACCCCAGCCTTCATTGGAGGCTTGTCTGCCAGACTACTTAGATTAGCTTGTGGCTTCAGGAAACAAATGTGCCTTCACCCTTAAATAAAACAATAAAAAGAAAAAATCTGTGTTTTGGATGATTCATGGCAGGAAGTGGTCCAGCTGCTGGGACAGATGCGGGAAGCGAGGTCCAATCTGTCCCCACAGCTCCAGCTTCAGAAGGATGTGCCGAAAAGACAGCTCAAGAAAAAGATGGGGAAGTCATGAGGAAAACAGAGCACTCAAGTTCATCAGCACATGGGGTCAGACAGCACATCAAGAAAAATCCTTTAAGTCAATGTGCCGGGCAGATGTTTCCAGTACATGTATTTACAGGAAACTCATCTGTTCCCTTCAGAGATGTCAGGAGCAGCTTGTGGAAGGGGCACAACGGTGCCTGCCATGCCCACAACTGCTCACAGGAAGCGATGGTAACCACACGATGCTTCCCAGAACAACACCAGCTCCTGCACAGATCACACATCGTAATGCAAACCCCTACGCCATCATCACTAATACCATGGTAAAACAGCTTCACCTCTGAACACCTTTTTGCCAAAGATGCTGGTTTTAACAAGGAGTGACTCCAGCCAGGCAGCTGGGGTCAGTGGGACTCCGGCCAAACAGGAGCTGCCACAACGCAGCAGCTTCTCCTTCCTGCACACGTGGAAATTATTGCACTCACCACCAAGATATCCTTTAAGGCACATAGGTCAGCCAGGTGTGACATGTTTGGATAGTGAAATAAAAGCAGAGGAAGGATCTAACATCCTCCATGGGAGGTGTGGGCACGATAAGCTACTCAAGGGTAATCCAAAGCCCATTAGGTGAACAGTTTTTCCACTGCCATCAGCAGGGCCTGGACTGGCACTCACCAGCCTCGAATATAAATACCACATCTTCCTAAAATTAAGGTACTAACTAGCTCCTGGTCTTTCCAGAACTTTATTTCACACTCTACAGTCTGTATGGTGCTTCTTTTGTCCCTAAGAAAGAATCAGTTTATACTTATTTTGGGGGGGAGAAAAAATGCAATTGAGTACTAAAAACTCATTTTGCAGGAGCAGCAAACCAGCTTCCCTTCAAAAATAAAGCACACGTCAAAAAAGGAAAAAAAATAACATAGAGGAAGATACTTGAAATTAATTTCTTTCATAAGCTATTTTCACCACTGAGCTGCTCCCATCTCCAAGCTACCATTAATATTCTGAGTATTTAACCTTTTCCTAATTTCAAATGTTAAAATATAATTAATTCATCATAATCCATCCTAAGAAAACAGTATGCTTCTTTGAGTAATACATGCTTTCTTAGCTGAACTCTTCAACCACCATCAATATTTTAAAGTAGAATTACTTTAGGGGTAATTGTCTACTGAAAAAATACCAAAGAGATTTAAGAGAAAGGTACTTGTCTACTTAGGAAATGCTATTTTTCTGAATGCTTTACTCAGCCTTCTGCAGACCAGAGAAGGCTTTAATTCTGTGTGCTAGGACTCCCTCAGGCTGCCCTGTGGTATTATATCAGTCACACAGTTTGTGGGAAAACAAGACAACTGTTACACTGCTGCTTATCTCCAAAATGAACAACTTAATTCAGGACAAGAATCATCCTAGAAATGATGTGTATCTTGATGACTAACTTGGTTTTGTCCTTATTTGTGAGAAAAGAGAAAGAAATGTACTGCTTACAGCATCATCTAAGACAAACATTTATATTTTGCAACCAGTCTCCTATTTACTAAAGAAAGATCAAAAGCTTTGTTGTTTCCCCATCACTACCTCCGCCCCTCGAATTTAACATGACAACAAAATTCTATTTTTCCGGTATCTTATGTAACACTAAGAAAAAAATAGCTGGAAAAGTTAGCATTAGCAAGTTTGCTTCTAGATTTCTCCACAGGAAACTTCAAGATATCCTTTACTCCTTCTGGTTCTTTCCCAAATTCAAGAATTCACTCACAGAGCCCAAGAAAAGGCAGATATCAGCTAGATGGCTGCCACCCCAGTAGTGCAGTACACAACCAAGCCATTGTAGAGCACCCTCACCCTAGTCAGATGACAACCAAATGTATGTCATTTACTGACTTCCAACCTTTTCTGCCTAGCTGGCCAATCTGACATTTCCAGAGCTGAAAAATGTGCCTCTGTAACATTTTATTTAACTACAAATACAGTGATTTAATCTGTTTGTATCTGAAGAGCAGATGATCATACATAGAGAAACTGGGCTTTAAGAAAACAACTGATCAAAATAAACTCTGTATCCAATGCTACAGTTACTGCTGACAAACAAGAAAGGAGGCCAAATACTCATTTATACTTCCAGTGCTCAACATGAGAAGTCCCCAGAACTGAGCAGTAGCAGCCACAAACCTTGCTAAGCATTGGGATGCTGCTCCCCCAGCAGCAGGGTCAGTGCAGGGAGGAGATGCTGAGCAGCTGCAAGCTCCAGGGCTGGGAAAATGAGCAATTCCCTCTAGCAGACCTACAGCACTGCATTATGGCCATCAGCCCTTGAACATCCTCCCACTCCCACTGCTCCTTGCTAGCTGGGTGGCATTTTCTAACCTTGCATTTGCTGTTTCCCTCCTGCCTCCACCTCTGCTCTGACTGCCAGAGTGGCTTCACTGCCACTCTCACCATGAGCTCCCAGTGAGCTGCTCCAGCCAGCCTGAGGATCTCAGCCAAAACACTGGGAATATCCAACAGTACAATGCAGTTTATTAGCAATCTGCTTCACCCGCTGTTCACCCGATTCCATCACAGTGTTACAAACTGAGATGCTCTACTGGATGGAAAAGAAGTGATACACCTTTAAATCCTATCATGATCTGGGTTATAGAACACTCAACAACACCTTCCTGACTTTCTTATCCATTTTATCCTGCAGGACAGTTTTAAAAAAAGTTTCAATGTGACCCTGCTCTAAAATCCTGCAGCTACTATCTGAGTACAGTAAAGGAATATCATCACGTGGAACAGTCAGAATTAAGTATTGAATTTTTTTTTTCCAAATTGCTACATAGAAGCACAAGTTATAACACCAAATATATAGGGGTAAAGCAAGTCTCTTAGTAGATGCATCTTTTATTAGTAACGTGCAATAAGCCTTGTCTCTTTTGGGCCTTACAGATTTCTGACAGATGCTGGGATTCTTTTTTTAAACCACAAGAAATAGCACCTTTGAGGTCAAAGCTTACACTTCATGCAGCCCTTGCAATTTAGTGATGGCAAGAAAATTGGTATCTAAGTACCTCTGGGAGAAGGGCAGGGAACAGTGTCTTTTTAAAAAGGCAGGACAATTCCAACAGCAAGGTTTAAAAAATCCTCCCACATCCCTCACCAGTAAAAAGTAAGAAATTTTCGTTTAAAGAGCAAAAGAACAAAAGTCTAGAAACTACAAAAATTTTGCAATGCACTGAGCACACACCACGCAATTCCCATTTATTTCTCAAAGGCTCATCATACCATCGGGTGGAGGGGGAGGCAGGGGGAGAAGTGAGAGAAAGAGAGAAGTTTGCACTTCTGTGATCAACACACAAAATCAAGTTCCCAGGCTACCAAGTAGTAAAGTTTATCACGCTCCTGAATCTGCAGCAAAAAACAAAAGGCCCTTTTCAGCTTTTAGTTCCAAGCCTACTAAAAAAAAAAAAAAAAAAAGTGTTTCTACCCATCTACTCCCAGCATGCTGAAAGAAACACCATCATCTTCTCATCCGATGCCAAGCTCAATGCTTTGAACTGGCACAGCAGACCTGAAGTGACAAGTTCACATAGGACCACAGAACACTACCATCCTTTTATTTCAGATAATTTCCATTCTTTTGACAGAGGAAACGGTAGTTATTACAAAACAAAATGTGTAGGCCAGAAATCACTGTCAAAAAAAAAATAATTTGCAGAATATCTTGGTTCTATTAAATGCTTACACAAGAGGCAGTTGAAAGCAAAACTGCAGCTTAAGTTATAATAAAAGCAAAGCAGAAAAAGAGGGGAAATCAGACATATTCTTTACAAGCAATTTTCTTTCTTTTATGATCTCATTACTACAGAAACATCTTGTTCTCTTCCCCAGTGAAAGAGGAATCATACCTTCTTTTGGACCCCTTAAAAGTCAGTAATGTCAAGCAGCTACAGCTCTACATTACTCTTATCTGGCTTCTGCCGGCTCATCTGCAGCCTTCCCTTCAGTCTGACAGAGGCTGTAACACTGCTATTTCATATACTTGTCAGGATGAATCATAAGTTTCTAGGGAAATAACAGGCAGTACAAAGCCAGAGCCTAAATGAATTGTTATTACAATACTAAAGTGCATCATCAAAATCCAAGCATATGGATTTTCTCCTCTTTCTGCTCAAGGGACCCTGAACACTAGTGCTACCTGAAGCAGGGAACAGAGTCATGTTAACAGCATTAATCCTTCTTTTGAAAAAAGGATTGTTATGGTAACAAACACTATTCTATTAAAAGAAACATTTTGGATGTTCTTCAAATTCCACTATTTGAATTGCTTTACCAACTGAATTTTATCTGCAGATTTTGTTCTGCATTTGGGTTTTCATTCCTTTTCTTTCTTTGAAAAGGCTGCCCAAAAGAACTCCAAAAAAGGGGAAAAAGAGCAGTTTTTATGTGTGAGCATCCCTGCATGCTTTGTCACATCTTTCAATTTCAGCAATTCCCAGCTCAAAGCCTGAATGAATTTCCTGCTCTTTGCTCTATGCCAGGCTTCTATGTTATTTGTATTACAAATCAGTAAAACAAACAAACAAAGGCACAAAAGGGGCAGACCAGTGGGGCTACACTCATGAAGGCTGGTCCCAGCAGCCTAATCAAGGGGAGAGTCCTGTGATCAAAGACAAGAAAACATTTAAAGGGAGGGAAGCGAGGCTACAGCGTTCACACCGAGCATTTCCAGCACGCACGCAATACTGGGAGCAAGGAACAGCTTCATCCCTGTGAGCCTGTAAGGAAAAAGGCCAGTGAGCAGTAAAAGTAGCAGCACAGCAGGACATTGCAGCAGTGCTGACCCAGCACAATAACAAGTTTAATTTTATCAAGGTTAGCTAAGACTTGTTCCCAGTAACACCTAATTGCCCGTGAGGAAAGTGATGACCATGCTGGCCTCGTGCCCACGCTCTGCCTCACTCGAGCCTAGCTCCAAATCCCTATCTTGCCATCTGCTTGTGGGTGCCCCCCATACCCCCAAACCCAGGCTCTGCCACACGAGAACTCCCCAGTTCCCCTATGGGATGTGTCAATCCCCAGACTGAGCAACCTGGGAACACTTGGCCCTGCTCTGACTGATGCATCCTCAGTGCCCGTGTCACCTGGCAGACCTGCTTCAGGGGCTGCCCAAGGGTACACTCTGTTCCTGTTATCTCAGCAGAATAAAACAGTTCCTGGCCCTTTCCCTGAGATATTTCACCAACTGTGCCAGCAAAACTGTTTGTGGCAATGAACAGAAAACCAAACCAGTAAACTGACCTGTGTTAAAAATAACCTTGTGAAATAAAAAAGACTTAACCCAGACCTGTTTACTGAAGGATTGATGCCTCCTCTTTATCTCTGTAGGGCCAGACCCAGCCTAGCTGAGTACAGAGACCTGTATTGAATTTCTCTGCCCGCTGACAACAATCCAACCCATCCATTTTGCCTCCCATGAGAGCGCCCCATCTACCAGGTGCAATTCCCTTCTGTCCTGGTAAAGCCCTTCCAGAGCACGTCAAAGGCTCATTCACTCATTCAGCTAAAGAGAACAACCACGCAACTTTAAGATGAATGTCTGAAAAATTCAGATGGTGGACACTGCTGCAACCACTTTTTAAATATTTGATACTAGGCTACTTTTCTTTCACCCAGAAAATTTGCTGTTAACATCTCTTCTCAGCACTGACCTGTACTTCTTTAAGTATGCATTCCCTCAAAATTGGCCCTTGTATTCCATTAATGCCAAAACAGGCCTGCAAAGCACCCACACAACTTCTCCCACCCGCCCTCCTCAAGCACATTTTTCATTCCCTGATCCTATGATACCACTCCCTCTTTGCATATACAGCAACTGCCCATTTCAATTAATTTGTTTTAACCACTCTGAAAAATCTGGCATCACAAGTGGTTCCTCTGATTTTCTGCACACAGTTCCTGGAATTCTGCTTCCCTCACAGGTGGCATTTCTTCTGCTGCCATTTCATTCCCATTATCCATCTAACTGCTACCCACACTTCAACAACAGACTAGAAACCATACAGCTGATGCAGGGGCTGCACTTAACCTATTGCTAATCTTGCCCATCATTCTTAAGACAGCATTTTACTCATTTCTTAACCCTGCTTAATTATTCTTTTCAGCACAGCTAAAAGTCCTTACTGATCTTCACTTATGGTGTCATGTTGGGAAACCACAGTCAATGCTGATATTAAAACAAAACAAAAGCAAGAAAATCCCAACACAACCCTTATGTGTTGATTCACCAGCACTGAAGCAATTGGATCACAACTGTTTTAAGTGAAGCTAAAGCCCAATCTGTTCCTGCAGACAGCATTCCCACCTCCAACATGACATTTACATGGCCACACACTGATACAGATGAGGGAATTTGCTATGCAGAAAATCAACCCAAACAACAAAAAAAGCTG
Source organism: Chloebia gouldiae (assembly GCA_003676055.1). Lineage (NCBI taxonomy): Eukaryota > Metazoa > Chordata > Aves > Passeriformes > Passeridae > Chloebia > Chloebia gouldiae. The sequence continues at coordinate 2,194,652 of QUSF01000004.1, read as the reverse complement.
AATTTTTATTTGGACCAGTTCCCTCATGTAACTCAACAAGCAGCCTCCCAAGCCCTAACAGCGGCAGAATGTGGCAGGGGCGAGGAGAAATGCTGTCAGCAGCCACATACATGTGGATCAACTTAAAGAAATGTGAGACTGAAGCCTAAATGGGTCAAAGAGAAAAGTACACACTATCCCTGTGCTTCCTCCTGCTTCCCTGCTACTGCTGCCAGCCCTCGCTGCTCCTCCTCTACAAGGCAGCTTACACAAAAGTCTGATTATCACAGTTTAAACAAATGCTATCGTGCTCATTAGTTATTTGTCTATTAGAATGATTCAGGTCATTTCAGATTCATTTTGGAAGAAAGTAAATATGGGCTTTTTTAGATCCAAAAGTTTAGCTAACTGAATTTTTTTTACTCACAGAAGATTTGCAGCTGTTTCAAAGTTGAAACAGCTGGAAAGCTGCACTACTGGCAAGAATTGTAAGCACATGTATGATTAATGTAGCATAACCCTTACCTGTCTCACATTAGGGGAACTGGAAAGAAAAAATTATAATATCAAGAAATTTTAGGCAGTGGTAGCTTTTGGACACGCAAGATTTCCTTCTGAAAGCACCACCAGTTAGGCCTTGCTTTAATCTTCCTCTGTATTGTTTGGACAGCGGTTTTTTTGTTTTGTTTTGTTTTTTTGTTTGTTTGTTTGTTGTTTTTTTTTAATTACATCTTAAAGGACAGTTATTCTTAGAGATTTTTCTATATCTGTATACATGTAAACCTTTTCCCTTACACTTATCAATTACCAGTTGTTACTCATGTCACAAAAAGAAATTGAACATTTCTGCTGTCACACAGCATTACGGCTGATCCAAGTACAACCTTCAACCACCCAAAATCATTTTTACATCACTGCAAGAAAAAAAAAAAGAAAAATATTTGCTCATTACATAATCTGAAGTTTTTAACAGATCACTTCTCGAAAGTTTTACAAACCTGCAATTCTAGCATTTTGAGAATGACAGAACCTACTTCATACTTTTACAATGTAAAAAGCATTTAACCAACAAGCAACTGTCATCAATCGACCCAGCTAGAAAAATTCATGAATACAGCACAATATAGGAGAAAAATTCCACTGCCTTTTGGTAAAAGTTATCAAAACCTTTAAAACAAAACAAAAATGAAGACTGAACACAAAGGGATCCACTGCTGCAGTGGAAAACTTTGCAGATGCGAGCAGCATATAAATCAGGGCAGTGTTATCTGCTCACTGACAGCCAGCTCTCCTGCCTTCCCTGCAGATCGGGGCCTTGGCGAGGCACGGCAGAGTGAAAGCTGACAGGAGCCATTTCTCAGCCTTGCAAGCACCGTGGAAGGCGACAGCAGCCCCGGGAGTCACAGTCTCACGGACGAGGAGGATGCAGGAGCTGAGGGTATCCCCTGCCAGAGCTGCCACTGAGACCCAGGGACAGGGACAGGAGCAGAAGTAATTGAGCTACCACAGCTGAACAATTACCACTTCCCAGCTGCACTGCAGCAGCCATTAGATAAGGTCACACATACTAAGATTGTTTAATAACAAAAACCAACAAAAACCAACCTTCCTGTTTAATCCATATTCCCTGTATAAAAGCCAGGCCAGCCTTTCCCTTTTCCTGCCAAGAGGCCCCTGTATATCCCTGTGAACCTTCCCTGCTTTCCTGGTTCACCTTTAACACTCACCTTTTATAACATGTCTGAGAATTTACTTGCCCTCAGACACATGCAGAACAATTTTCCTCTCCTAGAGTTCAGCCCTGCTCCTCTGCACACCAGTTGTTCTGTCAAAATACAACTGTCAGTGGTTATTTCCACTCTCCATCATCCAACTGTGCAGGCAGGAAGGACCATACATACAGACAATAATACCCACTCTGCTCTCAGCCTTTACTTAAGGTTGCTGCTGCTTCCTCAGGACTGAAAAAGGCCTGTGAGCCCAAAGCTACTTTCAGGCTCTGATTTTCATTGTGGGGTTTGTTTTTTGGGCTTTGAGGTTTTCTTTCCTTTCTCTTCCCCTATAATTCCACACACACATCTAACAAAGGGCACTCTCTCCACATCCTGACCCTAGCCAACTGGCAGTCAAAGAAGATGACACAGTCATTTTCAAAGTAAAATATAAACTAATATAAAATATTAGTAAAATATAAACTAATTGGCAAATCTCTTAAATCATCAAAACACATAGAAATACAATGAGAGGGCATCAAGGTAAAAGGATGCAGAGATAAGTAGCTGAGGGGGTAAAAAAAAAAGAGGGAGTTATTAAAGATATCAAAGGGATAAGAGATAAAACATGATCTAAAAATGGAAGCAGAAAGAGAGAACTGAAATCAAGCAGGGAAAGGCACAGAGCTGTTACAAAAGCAAGAAAGACTGTATTAGGTTAATACTTATTTAAAGTATTTTTATATGAAGCTGACGAGTGGTCAAATACTTACTCCTTTATACAGGAGGGATAAGAAACCTGGCAGTTAGGTAAGACAGCATCAGTCTTTATCCAGGCTGCAGGTGAAGAATTAAATTCCACCCTTAGCTTATCCCTGGCAGCTGAGTCCATCAGCTACAGCACTCATGCAAGCAGTGTGACTGTGCAGGGGCTGCTCTCCTTTAGCACCACAAACGGCCTGTTTAGATCAAAGCTACAGCTGCCCTTGGTAATTGCACTCTGTCCTGCCCAGAGATGACAGAAGAAATTATGGACAGGGCTTCAGCCTCTATTTTGCATTTCCTTCCCTTTTAAACTAAGCATAACTGAAGGTTGCCACAGCTAAACCATGTAGTGAATCAGTGATGCCATTTATCAAGTCAGTCTCTTGTGGTATCTACTTCAGCCTGGAGTTGGAAAGAAATTTATGTTCAAAGAGAGAATGCATATATTTCAGGAAAAGCCTTGTATTTCTTTAAACAATAACATTTGTGTAAGTAAGATGTACAGACTGTTTCAGTAAGGAATTAAAACTACAATGACATCTACATATGTCTAGAGAGCTCACATGGCCCTCTTAGAAAGTATTTGGCATCTCTGAATAATATTTATCTGTATGTTTCTGCTGCCTTCCATTTATATGAGGCTACAATTTATGTATGGGATGTCATACATCAGCAACTGTTTGGGATGAGGAAATTCTCACCAGACTTTGTTCTTCTCCTCTGGAGCCCTGATCACCATAGAACACAAGACTGAGAGCATGGCTGGGAAATAGGGGGTGGATGTTTAAAGACCCAGAGATTGAACTTAGAACCTTCACCTAATTATCTGACATGATTTGTTAAGAGAAAAGCAGAAGATCATTAGATCTCTGGAAGATGAGGGAAGTTTAAGCCATAAATAGATATAAGCATGAGTTCATGCTTAAGGGCTAATAACATGAAATTAATGTAAGCACTATGTTAACACGACCTTACAACAAAACTCCCTGGACCTCGTAACAGTTTCCCAAGGGAATTGGTGGAAACTCCCACTGCTTGTAACATATGAATCCAGTAAAGGCAAAACACAAGAAAAATTCATTATATGGAATGATGCTATGTAAAAGAAATGGGCTAAGATGATTTGCTAGGTTAAAGGGAGTTCTTATGCTTTTGCAAAACTGTAACCTTTAGAAAGAGGCTGCTTTGTATGACAGAATCATTCTGTATTCTGAGTGATCAGAACAAGGGAAAAAAAAAAAATCCTCCACCCTTTCCTCCCCAAGCAGCCACCACTGCTGACTTTTACAACAGCCTTGAGCCTGCCGAGTTTGACACAGAACAGCCTGACCTGGACAGCAAAGATCCACCTACTCAAGTTTCTGCCTCTTAATTTTTTTTTCCAGTCACCATTCTATTCTAGTTTCCCTAAATTAAATATTTATTAAATATTAACTTGCATTAATTATTTATTAAATATTGTATTAACAGCACATCCCACCAAAAAAAAAACCCCAAAAAATCTCAACACTTCTTCATGCAACAAAATCTGAAACATTTTTTCCATAACCAAATCTTCAGATACCAACTTCCTTTTCTCTTCTAGATTATCCACTTACCTCCTGTGTGCCAGTCCTTAGTAGTTAAACAAAATTTTAGGTAAGCGCAATTACATTTTTCTGTTCTTTATGTGCTGAACCTCAAAGATCAATTACAAAAGGGCTTTTTCTGTGCAGCCTGACTCCAAGATAGGATGTGAGATCATCCATTAAACATAGATATCCAAGACTAGATGCATTATTAATTCCTTTTCCTCTAGGTAATATGGTATGGTGAAAAATAGCTACCAGAGAACATACTGACTACTGAAGACTTAAACAGAAATCAGTGGATTTATGTGATGATTGCTATGTAGCATCCTAACAGATCTCATTAAAGGAGACATGGATTCTTCTCCCCTGATACTGCTACTGCTCCTACAGGATGCTCAGCACAAGAAAGAGTATTGATTGCAACAAACCCCCAAAATAGTCCTGAGACCAGCTGAGAGAATGATCTATCTGAATTTAATATTGCCTGGGTCTGACTACAGACAGGTCTAAATTTCACAGCATTTTCTGATTGGTGACAATGTTTAGATTTTTTTTTTTTTAATAACCTGACTATAAAACACTACCTGCCCCAGAGTTTCAATCAGGCAGGTGCTGTGAAGACCAAAATGAGCTTTTTCTTTAACTTTGTGGGCTGTAATCAAGGAAGCTGCCCTAAGGAAGCATCTAACATCAGCATCATCTTGTACCTAACTAACATATTGCTTCAATACAGTCCACAGAGTAAATTCTATTTACTGACCTATTTCAAGAGCCACAAAAATAAACAAACACTTCAATCAACTGCCTGCCTCACACCTGTTTATGCTACAAGCAGCTTCTCACTGAAGGCCTCAGAAGTTCTATTGCTACATTAATGAGCCTCAAGGACCATGTTTTCCCTCTGCAAAACAATTATAACCTGCCCCTTTCTACCTTTCGTATTTTACTAGAGTGTTATGAAAAGCAGACAGGCTGATGAAATTCTGCATAGCTTTGTGCAAGATGACCTTACATCCACGTATCCATGTGCCTGGCAGCTGCAACACCAACAGGACACACCAAAATTCACATTTCCCTATGGTCAAATGCCATTCTACTGCACTGTCATACATCAAGAGGCATAGGTGCTGCTTTGTTTAATCCAACTTTTATTATCTTAAGCACTGAACTCCTACTGAAAGCCATGCCCCTGTGCAGGGGAAGCTGAACTTGGCACAACCAAACATTTCTGAGAGCCTCAAATCAACTGTGGTCTTACCCTCTAGTAACAGTGCCTGTTATCATTTTGAAATCAGAGCACTCAAACTTTTACAACATCTTGTTGCAAGTGGCTGTTGTTATGTCATCTCCCTTTTATGCTTTCTACAGACTGAATCAGGAATGGATATGTGACACAAGGATCCTTTCTTAGCTTAAGAGGCAGCGAGTGCTCCTGGAGGAGATGGAAAACCACACACGATCCCCTGAGCTGAGCCATGGAGGCAGGGGACAGCCCCTGACTTCTGCTGCAAAATGCAGAGGTGACAATTCATTCCAAATGTACTTCTTTAAGAACTTGATTTTCATTTTCCATGTGACTGCTTACACCCCCTTATGCTCTCCTTTTTCTTCTGCTGAAGTTTTCTTAGGATATTGAATTTGGTATGCAATATTCATTGTCACTGTAATCCCATAACTTAACTTTGCTGGCATGACAAATCAGTGTTTCTCAGAAACCCCAAACAACCTCACAGCTTTTTTTCCCTCTATGTCAAAGACCTTGATCAACATCAAGTTTCCTCTTCCTCTTAAAGCTGAAATCAAACACTGCAATGATCTCAGAATGAAATTTGTTGTACAAGTCAGATCAAAAAGCAAAGAGCAATGCTTGGGGTAATAAACTACCCACAGATGCAGTAGGAAAACTGTACCTGATGGCAGAAAGAGCATCTGAGCACTGCTGTAATCCTGCAAAATGAACATTTTTTTCTATTCCCAGTTCCCCCAGATCTACAATAGGGTGCAAACTACCCTTGAGGAGACCATCTGCCATCAATGCATGGTGGACTCACCATGGACAGAGAACACAAAGAGACAGAAGTATGTTTATGAGCCACAGGATGTCTAACAACTTTATTTTGACCAAAGCTACAGATACCCATTTTCTCTCAAGAAAGAAGCTGGCAGCAAGCAAGAGTTAACTTTTAGTATAGGCCAGCTGGAATAACACAGACCACTCAGACAACAAACGTCACCTCACAAGCACCCTGGATTTGTTCCAAAAATCACTTGAAAAGTGGTATTCTTTCTTGACACACTCAAGGACTGATTCAGCTTGCACCAGAAGCAGTATTTTTTTTTTCCTACTGCTTGTCAGGAACCATAGTTTCTAAATCTACTTTGAGATGCCTTTGAATAGTCTCAAGATACACGTTTTCCCACAGTATCACTAAGCAACCTTGTAAATTATTTTCCTTGTATTTAAGTTTAGAAACAAGATTTCATGTAGCTAAATATGTCAGATTATTTCCCCACCTCCTTCCTTCTAAAAAGAAGAAACCTTTAGATATAGAAATCTTTTTTAAGGTAGAAAGGGACTGTATTTGCAAAGCTATTCACTCACATTAGTACTGCTGTGAAATCACTTATAGGATTTCTGCTGACATTCAATAATTTTATTTCTAGCTATTTTCCCTGAGCTTTCCCAATGAGGGAGCAAGCAAACATAACACTGCTTGGATTTGGCAAGTTGCATGGGGCTCAGGATAATAAGGGAACCCTCTAAAATCTCCTAATTTATAGATGCTGATTTGTTGACAATAGGAGGACAGCTTCATCCTCACCTTTGAAAATGAGGATGAATTTGGATTAGCAAATTCTGAGGATTCATCTCACATTTAAAATGGAGGCTGGTAATTAGAGAGGAGTGAATGATAAATTAAGAGCTATTAGTGATTTACTGCATTTTCATATCAAGTCTGTTTTCCTCTCTTTACTCCACAGCAAACGTAGAGTAAAAAGCAGGAGAGGACACACAATCCTCAGCCTGAACACTAGATTCAACTGGACCAGCTGGGCCTGTACTTTTTGTCATTTTATTTTTATTAAGAGTACTTTCCCTATCCTTCTTGGATTAGAAGAAACCTCCTTTTTTCTTTCATAATAAATCAGGTAAAATAGCAGAGGATGAAGTTGCCAAGGACAGTTGAAAGGGGAAATCCAACATCCCACCACCACCCCTTGCACCAGCTCCCAGTGCTCTGAAGATTTTGTGCTGAGACACAACCCAAGGAAAAAAGACAAACAGTCCATTTTCTACAGAATCAGCCAGAGCAAGAAAGAGAAATGAGACAAGCCTTGGCAAGAAGTGCAGCCACAAGCCTTGAGTGAAGCTCATCAGTAACTCACAACTTCTGTGCTTTGTCAAGGTTATGGAAACATCATGAGATCACAGAATGGTTTTGGCTGGAAGGGACCTGAAGATAATCTAGCTCCAACTCCCCCTGCCATGGGCAGGGACACCACACCAGGTTGCTCCAAGCACCACCCGACCTGGCCTTGAACACTTCCAGGGGTGGGGCAGCCACAACTTCTCCAAGCAGCATCAGCCACTGTCTCATCAGCCTTAAAGGGAAGAATTTCTTCCTAATATCTAATCCAAACCCAACCTCCTTCAGCTTAAAGCCATTCCCCCTTGTCCTGTCACTACATGCCATCAGCAAAGACATCCATCTCCTAATCTAATTTACAAATTGTCTTTTCCCATGTAGAAATATTTCTATACATCTGAGCTTGCACATATATGCACACGTGCCCAGTGGAACCAGAAATGCATCAACTGGTTCTGCCAAACTCTGGAAGTAAGTACCAGGATGACTTTAAAGGATGATCACCCATGCTTCAGCACCTGTGCAAACCTGTGAGAGCATGGCTGGAAACCACAATATTTATGTCTCCCTTTTAGACAAGATAATGTGATGCTTTTTGAAAAGGAAGGACATTGAAGGTGGCTTTGTCTTATACATCAATTTTGTAAGGACAGGAAACAAGAAACCTCAGGTTCCTTAGTTCTGTATTGTTACCAAAAAAACCCTTAAGCCTCAGACCAGACCTAATGACCAGCGTCTGCAGAGCAACCCATTCTCACAAATTCATCCTAAGTGGATGGAATACAAAGCAAAGTAGCAAATTCATGATTCCTACTGTAAAAATGAGCAGAGTGCTTTCCCTGACTACTGATTTATAAGAGCAATGAAATAGCATATCTAAGGTACAATGGAAACACTAATCAATATTTTCTCTCTAAGGAATGACAGCCATACAGGAAAAGGTGTGGGTGTAATTCCTGTACATCCTAAGTGATTGCACAAACCCAGTTCTGTGTAAACCTCAGAAACTGGAGCTGTGATCCTAATCTGCTTTCTTAATATTATGCATTTCATAATATACTACCCAAAAGTACAAATAATCAACTGAGTGACATTAGGGCACATAAAGGAAGAGTATACAGCTTTCTTCTAAAAATCCCATTTATAATTAGTTTTATTAAAAATCCATTTATATGCTCATTCACATAATGTAACTTCTTAGGGAGTCACCATTTGGATATAATTAGCCACTTGTTTTGTGGCATTCAGTGCTAATGACCTTCCTTTGAAGAAAGATCCATGTTTGATTTTTCTATTGTTCAAACTTAAGAGAAGCCTCTTTGGGTTGAAAACACAGGAATCATCTGAACTGACTTTAAACACCTAAGCAATCAATGGCCTTTTCAATTAATTTTAGCTGTGTTTGTTTGGGACAGCTTTGTTGTAACAGCATGAAGGCTTTAAATCTTGGTGATTAAAGCCATCCTCTAGCTACATAGTTGGTGTCCCAAACAGTAATGCCAAGCAAATACAGCTCCTGCTGACAGCCAGGGCAGGTTTACACAGCATGGATCAAAACCAGGCTTAAGTATGCTAAACCCAGCTTGCCACATTGGAGCCTGGGTTTAAGGAGACCATGCTGTACTTCTCTCTCTGCTTTTTAAGAGTCATTTGCTTATAACGTCTGTTAGAAAACAAAGTCAAAAGAAAAATTTCTGTGTAGGAAATAATAACGTTCATTTTTCAAGTGTTACATTCTTAATGTAAGAAATTACATCTAAAATTACAGCAATAACAATGCCTTCTCAGGAGGGGTATGCACTTGACAATTCTTCCCCCCCTCCTGCAATTACTTAAAACTTCTGTCATTTCTAGCTACATGTTTAGCACTACTTAGGTTTAGTTTAAGCAGCCTGTACTTAGCTGTTTTTATTGTCCAAAATGATTCAATTATTTGAGTACAAAGAGGGGAAAAACATCTTCACTAAAGGATTAGTTTGCAACTTTAAACTCATGATTTCCCATTTCACATTTAACCATAAACAACCAGTTCTGCAAAGCCTTAGGAAAAAAGCAACTTTCTTTACAACTCTAATTAAGTTTCAACTGCTGAGGGGAAAAAATTACATTTTATATGTATGTTGCAAAGTTTTTTTCAAAATAAGAGAAAAAGCATTACATTTACTGAAGACATTGAAAAGAAATTGTGCATTAGGAGCCTGGATTTCTTTTTTAAAAGAGAGTCTTTCCAGAGGAGACTGGAGTTCTTGCCCTGCCAAAGTCACCAAGTTAAATTACATCTCATTCATGAAACAGGTTATGTCCAGCTCATGAAGAGACATCACTCTTCAGCTTTTCACCTTTGCTAAAACATTCAATATTTGCATATTACACTCCTTCATTCCTTATTGCAAGTCTTCATAATCTCAGCACCCAAGAAGGAATCACACTGGCCACAGCCCAGACATGGTCCCACACAGCCAGCATCCAACCTCCTAAATTATCCCATATAACATTTTTACATCAAAGATGGTCATAAACCATGTGAGAGAAAATTCCGCTCTAAGCAGCTCTCACAAGAGCAAACCCAACATTTTCAGGAAAGGCTCTACTTTAAAGACATGGTTAAAGAAAGAAATTCTCTTTCTCACCACTTCTCCCATGAAATTGCGCTTAAATAAGTACGGCAATGGCAGAATTGAAACTTATTTTCCAGGCGTGTTTTGAGCAGTGTGTAACAGCACCACCTGGTGATTGAGGCTGTACAGGATTTTGAAAACATCCACTAAGTTAAGGCACAGTCATCAGCACAGAAGAAGAGCTTTTAACTCCGTTTGTGTATAATTTGGCTTTTTTTTTCCTCCATTAAAAATACATGCAGTTTTTACCAGTAAATGGTAAAAATCTGTGATTCTGTTGAAAAATTGATTAAACTCCTCAGACCTAACATCAGCTGGCTTCTGATGGTAAATAAGGAAAACTCTTGACATAGGAACACCCAGTTTAGTAAAATACAGTAATTGGTTCAAATGTTTTAACATATTAGGTTAACCAAATGATTGTTTAAAGGTTTGCTTTGTTGTTCAGACAGATAGAAAAGCCACCTCAGAACCAGAAACAGTCAAGCCTGAGTTACAAATATACTTGAAAAATATCAAACTGGATGTCATGTATGCTGTATTTTCTAAACTGATTAATATACAAACAGAATTAGAATCTTGGTCCTAAAATGCATTACAAATTTTACTGCTGGTTCGTCGAAGCATCACAGAACATCTCATACACACTGCTGGAAAAAAAAATCCTTAGAGATCCTGAAATGAAAATGTACTCCCCAAAGATGTCATGAGAGACAAGAATTCTATTAGAGCTGAGCATTTCTTCTTCATCACTCCTTTTAAGTCGTGACTAAATTAGCACAGCCTGCACACTCCGGGGTGTGTGCTGGGAGGAGGGAGGGAGAGAAAACAGAAGATATCAAGGCCTGAGGCACTTCAAGCGGAGAGCATCCATCTGCCAGCAGCAGTCAATGAACAGAACATTGCTAGAAATCTTCCCACTCATATTAAGTCAAGCCAAAAGAACAGAAAACACCTCCCTTCACTCTGACTGTGCAGGACTGAACGTAACAGGACAGTGGGTTATAAATAAATGTTTAAAAAACACTAAGAGAAAAAAGGAAAAGAGAGAGAAGCTCACTACGCAGCTCTGCGTTCAGCCTCTCCTGCTGCAGAAGGGGTTTAAGAGGCTCCTGCTCATCACTGCCTCCTCCAATCTATGGTGCCATGTGGAGGAGTGAAATGATAAAAGGAAAACAAGGGTTGCTTCTCTTTATGTTTTTATTTTGCTTGTGAAACCGAGATCTTTTCACTGTCCTAGTAAAGAGCTGCACTGCCCAAGCTACGGATGAAGGGGGTGGCAAGGGGCAGCTGAGGGGTGGGAAAGGCTGGGATTGAACTGGATTTGCTGTTACAAGGTGGAACTGGACTCCAAAGCTGCAGGGTTCTGATGGCAATACCACCCAGAGGAGTTCCCAACCCTTTACAAAACAGCTCCTTCCCACACACCACACCAAATCAGTCCTCGGGGGCTAAACCTATAACACAACCTGCAGGGAGGGCAGCAAACCCCAGGACTGCAATCACCCAGGTCAAAGAGAACCTGCTTGTGTGCACAGAGCTGTTGGTCAGGCTGGGACCAGAGTTTCATTTTGAGGCTTTTAGTGGTTTCTTTTTTTGAGCAGGGGGCTGACATAGGTCAGCCTGCTAATAAATTTGGTGGTGTGGCTGTACTGGATACAGGAAGCTCCCACTGACACACATTTCACACCTGATAGAGAAACCCAGTAGTTTCTGAATTTTTTTTTCTGTTGTATTACTACAGAGGTCCACAAGTTTAATACTGTGGCTATCATTTCAGAAAAACAATCTTCAAAAAAATGCAATAGCTCCAAAAGCAAATCACACTTGCAGACCCTTGGGCTTAGGGAATGCTTTCCTCTGCTGCCATATCACCAGCACTCCAATTTATTCCATACAGCAAAACAAAAAGCAGTTTCAATACATGACAAGAACTTAGCACTATCAGAGAACACAGCATTAAAAAGCAACAACAACCTTCCTCTCAAGTTTTGAGCCACAGTGCCTATAAAATGACACAAACACTTCAAAACTCAAGTTTCAATGTTTAAGACAGTCCTATGTCATAAAAGTGATGTATATTTTCTTTCATTATCAAAAAAGAAAGCAGCAGTTACATGGAACTTAGCTGTATTACCTGGAGTATTACCTCCTTGTCTAACAACATTTCAAAGCCAAAATGGCTTAATTCAGATGCTTGTTAGAAGAGGCACATTACTAGCATTGAAATTTATAGGTATTACTAGAGGGGGAGGAAGGAGAGAGGTAGTCATCTATTTTCTGCCACATTGTACAAGAAGGAGGATAAACCTATTAATATCCAAGTTAATTTCTTCATGAATAGTACTATAAAAAGCAAGTATTTTTTTAAAAATTAGCCTACTAGGTAAACTATCTTTAAGTACAGAATTGCTCTCAAGAGAAATGACAGGTTTAAATTACCTACACAAGGCTGCAGGGAGATAAATCTCCATCAGTGAATTCCACAAATGGGATCAGTATCGTGCTTCTCTGTCACAGAGAAACTGTCTAATTTAACAGAGACAAATTTAGAGGTAAAAAAAAAAAACTTTAGTATCCAGAGAAGAAATTTCACAAGTTTGAAGAACTTTAGAGGGCATTTCTTCTCTTGTTTGATAAAATGAAGGAGAGATTTGTGCTTCCCTGCCACAAGAGTTCCCTTGCCCACAGCCAGCTAATAAACCAAGAGACAGAGCAGAGACCAGAGAGGAGACAGAGCAAAGGAATCATGAAAGATGCTTTTAACTCCAGAGTCACAAACAGGCCAGTTCAAAGCAGCTGAACATGCAAATATTTCTAGTTATTAGTTAAGTCAACACAAGTTATGTCAACTCATTTGATTAAGACTGCAATTTTTTTTTTTCAACTTCAAAGACAACCTTCAAAATTAAAAGAAAAGGTAACAATAGAGACTGTCCTCAGTCAGAGGACAATCTCTGTTTACTCAGTCACATACAGACTGAACCAACACCTCTGAGGAATTTTAGAAATGCCTTTTCTAATTTTTCCCTTTTCTGGCTAAGCAAACACAGGAACAAAGTTAGGAAGACCAGCAAAGCTTGGCTCACATAGTTCAACACAGTGGACTGCTGTGCTCAAAGTTATAAGTTGTCAATCAGCCTCTGAGCAAAATCTGGGCATTACCTCCAGCAGATCCTCTACTCTTAAAGGATCCCAGATCTTCTTCTTAGAAACTTAACAGATTTCATTAAAGGACACATGGACTCTTCTCCATTAAACTGTCCCTGTAAGGATAAAGAGCACATCAAAAGCATCTCCATGACAGGTACTTTATTCATCATTGCCCAGCGAAACACAAAAATAGCCAAGATTTAAGACAATAAAAATTTTCAAATTTCAACTCAAGTCGAAACTATTTAATCAATGTATAACCAAAAGGCTGTCCCTGATCAGCTGATGAACTCAAGTGGTCTTTTAACAAAGGTAACTGGAGATGATGAAGGACAGGGTCTCATTAGCAAAATGAGATTGAAGAGATTCTCCATGTGCCTAAGGAGAAGTCAGAGTACCAACCAGAAGGATCCCAGCTCCCTCAGAGGCCTCTGAATCAAACTTTAGAGTACCAGGGAAACAGGCAGGGAAATACAATCTTCTGCTTTTACCCAAATTCTTGCAGTAACTCATGCTGGCTAAAGAGTAGGTTTTTGTTTGTTTTCCTTAAGTAAGTGTGTTTTCCATCTCTTCAAGTCTTTGCTGATTAGTGCAGTTGCCTGCAAACCCTGGAACATGAAGCTCTGAGAAAAGTGTGCAAGATACTGAGATACCCTGAGGATTCAGGGAGTCCAGCACCAGGCTGTGGAACTTAACCAGAGCCTGCACTGAGACAGAGGACCAGGAAAGCCCACAGTTACTGACATCCAAGCAAGCCTCAGAAGCACAGAGGTCCAGCAAGCTGGAAGTCAAACACAACAGCCCAGAAACACCAGGGAAGTTCCCTGTTGAATTGTTATGTGATCAGTAACAGCAATCACAAATGTGAAAGGGCAAACAAGCGGGGAAAACAACATTCCTTTAAAAATTGTTTGATGAAGAAGTTAAGGACCAAAGAATTAGCATTCCAGGTCACAACTTTTCTGCATTCCTGGCTCTGGAGTATGTTCTGATGAGAGAGAAAGAGAGAAAGTCAAGAAACACTTATTCAAATATGTGAGTGTTATGGCTAGGACACATCCATAGTTTAGCAGATGCTGGAGAGGGTGGATCTACAAGACAGGAGGAAAGAAAGCTGTGAGTGGCCTCAATGGGAAGAAGTTTGAACTTGTTAACATACAAAAGGCCAGAACAGTTGGATGCAATTCGTAGTTCAGTTTTGGCCATGTTAACTCTGTGTCAACAAGGAGATACACAAATACAGACAGATTCAGCAGACACCAAAGCCTACAATTCATCACCCTTATCTTCAGAGATGAGTGACTGGGCTTAGTCAATATAGACTTCCTTTCAGTGAGTGAAGAGAAACAGGCTTCAGAGAATGAGTCATTGACTTCCTTTCGGATTTAATTAATCACACCCTAAATCTGTCTGCCTCTATGCAGAGCCTCTGAAAGGAGATGAGAAACAGCAGCTCACACAGACATCTAAATTTTGCCACCTATGTCCAGCCATGACATAGGAGTAGATGGAAGAGGTATGTTGGGGTTGAAGAAGTTTACCAAGGGAAAAGGTTGGACTTGAAACATCAACCACCAAACAAAACAAACAACAAAAAATCCACCACCTAACCAAACACACACACAAAAAACACGTAATATCATCCCAAATGAAAAGGAGAAGATGCCCCCTTATCCTCCTTCAAAGAGAGATGGGAGAAGTTAACATATGAAATGTGAAGATGAAGGAAATGGAGGAGAGAGAAATTGCTAATGAATGATAACAGAGGACTCGTAAGGGACAAGGCAGTAGGCAGATCAAAGGGTAAAACTGAAGCAATGGTCTGGCTAGAAGAGGAAGTCTTTCAAACCCTTAGTGAGTAAAGAAATTTAGGAAGCTATGAAGAAAAGCCAGAAAAGGAGAACTTTAAGCAATGATTAGTTTAAAACACACCAAGAGAAAACTCGATGTGGTGCTAATAAACACAGAGATGAGAGGATTAGGATTAGCTTCTATCACAACAGAAATAAAGGCAACAAGGACAAGATAATGGCAGAGAGCCTAGACTAGAGGTTTCATTATTGAAATCAAAGCCAGAGACAGGAATTGATAGAGGAGGAAGAGTCAAAGAAAAGATTGCATCTAAGGAAGGAAAGAGTCTGGAAGACTTCAAAGCCTATGCACAGCTGCAAAACTACAAATTCACTGGGGAGTTACAGACCCACTGTGGAACAGCTCACATGCCTGGAGTAATGGTAACAGGCTGCACAAGGACAGACAGGGATGGTGACAGGGATTCATTCTATACAAAGGAACAGCCTGAAAGTGTGAAGCTCTGCTAAAAAATGATTGACAGGCCAATAAAGAACAGGTCTGCATCAGAGGCAAGACCAAAGGAAATAGTCACAAGCATCTGCCATAGACCATCTGATCCTGAAGATGAAGCCTTCTTTAGCAAGCAGGAAGACCTCCAGGTTCTCATGGTGAACTGCATCCACCCCAGCAGCTGCTGTAGAGGAACCTTAGTAGGTCACAGCCAATCCAGTGGAATTCCAGAGCACATCAGGAACAGGTCAAGCAGAAGGTATGATACACCTACCACTCTTTGGAAAGGAAGAAGTGGTGGAGGATGCAAAGTCTGGTGGCAGGCTTGGTTACAGCAACCCAAGATAAACAAGATCTTGAGGGGTGTGAAGAAGATGGGTAGCATAATTACAACACTTGACTGCAGAGGGCTTCAGTTGGTTCAGAGAAGAGGTAGGCAACTATCCATGGTAAAGAAAGACTGAGCAAGGGTTCCCTTAAGCACAATCTACACACACAAGTTAACTGGACTTGACAGGACACATCTGAAAATGCAAAGGGAGACAGTAAAAAGAGTAATCTCTGCCATCTTCAAAAAGTTGTAGAAATTTGAAGAAGTTCTCTTTGACTAGAAGGCATCAAGCATCAGAGGGAGAAGGACTCCAAAGGTGGGTCAGGTTCCTCTCAACCTCCTGGAAGGCTTCAAATCTACCTGGAAATCATTTCTAGACATACAAAACCCAAGTAGGTTACCAGGAATTGCCAGCACAGATTCGGTGAGGGTAGGTCATGCCCAGCTGCAACAGCTAGAATGCAGTTGAGATAAATTCTAACTACAGCTCTTCCCTCATCCCATTTCATCATTCTCCCTGGTAGCCAAATTGCATAGATCTGGACTAGGCCAGTGAACAGTAACTTGGCTGAAAGGCTGGCCTGGTTCAAAGAGTAGTGCTCAGCACTTTCACCATCAGACTTACACTGGGATCAAGACCGTTTAATGCCTTCATTAACATGAACAGTAGGCCAGGAGGTTTCCTCTGCCAGCCTACAGATGACATCCCATTGGAACAGTGGCCAATAAGCTGATGGGCAGAGCCACTATTCAGAGGAATCTTAAGATGCTGCAGAAATGAGCAGACTCATGAGCCACATGCAATTTTTCTGCACCTGGGACGGAAAAACTGCAGGGCAAAAACACAGGCTGGGGACTGTTTGACTTTTTTTGCAGGAAAGGGTCTAGGTTCTTCATGGACAAAAAGCTGAACATGGCTCAGCAGCACCCAATCACAGCACTGAAGGTTAATTTCATCCCAGAGCCACATTATTAAAACTGCAGCCAGCAGGTCCAGAGAAGTGATTATCATCCCCTGTTGAGCACTTGTCAGACTATATTTAGAGTACTTTGTCCAGTTCAGGACTCCTCTGCAGAAGAGGCACTGGCATATTGGAGCAAGTCCAGCAGAGTCCTTATGATGATTTGGAGACTGCAGCACATGGATGAGGCTGACAGATGAATTTGCTGAGTCTCAAGAAAGCTGAGGGAGATTTCTCTTTGGTTATAAAGATGGAGCCAGAACTGCATCACCAGAGATGCACAGCAAAAGGACAAGAAGCAAGAGTCGCATTTCATCAAAGTAAGTTCTGATTCGACACAAGGAAAAAATTCCTCAGAGTGAAGGTAGCCAGCCATTGGAGAACAGGGAACATTGTCCAGGGAAACTGTGCTATCCTTCCCTGGTAAAACCTGGAGCTCAGCTGCCCTAGGCCCTCAGCAGCTTAATGCAACTTCAAAGCCACCATTTTGTCAGCTTCCAGAGGTCTCTTCCAATCTCAGTTATTCTAGGATTCCACTATTCTCCCTTCCCTTGCTGTTCTAGTTTTGTT
Source organism: Chloebia gouldiae (assembly GCA_003676055.1). NCBI lineage: Eukaryota > Metazoa > Chordata > Aves > Passeriformes > Passeridae > Chloebia > Chloebia gouldiae. Next base: position 2,177,319 of record QUSF01000004.1, on the reverse strand, counting down.
AAGTAGTGCTCTCTGTTCCTCCCCTTTGGATACTTCTGTTCTTCACATGTGTAATATATTATCCTGTTCTAATTCACAATGTATAATTCTGGGAGGAAGCAGAACCCTCCATAATCACTTGTAACAAACCAGCTATAAAATGAGTGATGACAACAAATGTTAAAGAATTAAGCAAATAGTTTAAATGTAAACAGTAAAAATGCATTACAGACCATCTTCAGAAACACTTTCCTATTTAGCATTAAAATACTGTTAGCTATGTTTGGTATTTAAGAGGACTGAGGGAAAACACACATTCATTTAAAGAAATAAAAACACAGCACAACAGTTCAGAAATTGGATTACACTAGATGCAGCTGCAATCTTCAAACTTAGTTTAAACCAAATTTGAATATCTGCAACTGAAACTTTCAATAATGATATAACATATCATGCCATTGACCCTACTCCCCCTCTCCCTCTTCTTTTTGGTCACTGAAGACTATTGAAAATATCAGAGCTCCAAGTCAAGAACAACTCCCTTGTAACAACGACTTTGACACTGATACAGCGAGAGCAGATTGCCTGCAAGGAAACAAGAATAAACTGGCTATTTAGAGAGATTATGTAATGCAGCACGGAACTGTAAAATGGGATTTAAAGAGACATCACTCTTCATTTCAGCTCTGGAAGTAACTGTAAGTCTTGTCCAATACTGTAGAAATTTGAAGAAGCTCAGGAATAGAGGAAGGTGTCTTGTCAAAGAGTCCCCCCTCTGAGTTGGTATTTTATTCATAATTCTTCTTTTTCAGAAAATCAGTACTATTTAGCTATTTTGCCATATCCCTTAAAACGAAGTTGAAGCTGAAACACTATTTCATCTCACAGGTGTGCAGGTTTTTACTACAAAAATGAGGTCTGTGTGCACAGATACAAAGCATTTTGTGGGCCTGAGCTTGTTGAACTTGTGGAGCTTCATACACTCAATTAACACAGTACTGCACTCTGAAAATCAAAGTGATTATGAACAAATTCAACAGTATTAAATCTTCTCTGCATAAATATTTTAGCAAGTGTAAACAAGACTCCAGTTTCTGTAAGCAGCCAATTCTGAAACAAACAGACACAAACATAAGCTGGTTCAGAAAATCAAGGGAGAAACTGAACAGCCATGCCCTGCTGCATCATAAATAGAGAGGAAAGGTACAGCAAAGGCATGTCTGGTAAGGGAGACTAATCCTGTGTAATGGACATTCTTACACAAACATGAAAACTACAAAATGTTCTGGTTTTGCCCATGGCTTTGTTTAGAGCATAAATACACATATTTATAAAAACACCAATGCACACCATAATTTTGTAGAAGAGTCCAGAACTGATAAGCAGTTGCTGGGCAATTTTACTTTTGCATTTCTTCACTTTAGAATGCATGGAAGAAAAAAAATTATTGCCTTAAGCATTCTAATGCAAAACTGTTCTTCATCTAATTCTAAACATCCTTTCATTAAAAGCCTCAAAAAACAGCAGCATCATACACTCAGCCAAGCCCAGCTGCTCTGCTGGTAATTAAGTAAGAGACTGAGTCCAGATCACCTCCCTTCCACCTCCCCTGGAAAGCCAGACTTTACAGTAAGGAAGAATTTGGCCCAAACCACATGGGGAAGGAGCGGGGGGATGGAGGGATAGCAGGAGGAGGTGGTTGTTTTTTAAAAGCCAGCAAGCCCCTGCTCCATGGCTGGACTTTTCCCCGCAGGTTGCTGGCGAGCAGAGCAGGCTCAGAGCGAGACCTGCCAGCGCTCTCGGACCACACACGGGCTCTCAGCTGCTCTGCAGCACTCTGGGGAGGACTTCATCCACCGCCCATCCCTGCTTCCCAGGGCCTGGCTCTTCCCTGCAGCAGGAGGGAATAACCTGGAGCAGTGACAGCACAGGAGAGAACCGTGTGTTCCCAGCACCGAAGAGCCACCAGCGGCTGCCCTCGCAGGCTCCCCGCGGGAGCGGGTCCAGCACCTCACCTGCAGCACAGCTCACTTCGGAAATGCCAACCAGCAAATAAATAAGTAGCTCAGTATTTTTTATAACTGTTCATTTTTCATACAGTTGTTCATACATTCAATGAACAACTCCATACCTCTCCTTTAAAATACGTCCAATAATTTCATATACCTTGCTAAACTTTCAAGTCTAACCGTGACGGATATTTCACATATTTTCACCCCAAAAAAAAGCCCATGATCGTTGGCCCATAGTGACAGGGTGAGATTTTGTAAGCTCGTTGACATAGCTCAATTTGCAATTAAAAACTATGTAAAGCCAGAAGTGTGATTAAAAGCAGCAGACAACTGGCTCATTATACAGCGACAGAAAAGAAAAGCCTTTCAAACACCAATTGCTCTACCTGAAATATCAGCTGCTGTTGTCATGCCTGGGACTGAGCAAGAACATCACTTAGCTCACTGAACTTTCCCAGAGATAGATTGGCAGCATGACAAATGAAGGTTGGCTACAGAAATCAAAGACCAAATACTTGCTCCTTATATAAAGGATAGACACAGTAAAAAAATAGAAGAAAACCTGCAAAAAGCTTCAGAGAGGTGTAACTAAAAAACAAAAATATTTTCCTGATTCAAGACTGGGAGATAAGTACATGTAAAGCAACTAAATTTTTTTGTATACAATGCTGATATACTTTAGCCAAGTCACAATCATTGTTTTTGATCAGGGAGGCCCCCCACACAAAAGCTGTGGGGAAGGAAAATGCTCAGACATATTCCCCAGCAAACACTTATCCAAGAAAAAAGCTGTGTTTAGATTCTAGAAAAACGCCTACACTGTCTTTCCTTGTGATTACCTTTTGGCATAACCAAAAGGGCTTTTGAAGGATTCAAACACTCCACGAAGCAACAAGACAGATTTCCTTCCATCAGCATTTTACTTTTCTACAATTACAGACAACTGTGAAGTTCTTATGCACAAAAAGCCAATTTATTTTTAAAATGCCTGTTCAAAATTACAGTTTTGATTAAAGTGCCTTAATCCAAAAGCAGACTTCATTACGTTTAGTGGTTTTATCCCACTGCTTATATAGGTTACATGTTAGACAGGAAATTTAAAATTCCTAAGATAGTAACTTCAGACCTGACACTGACACTAGCTCACCTAAAGTGCAGCCAAACATACAGGGCTCAATAGTCTTAAGTAAAAACAGCTGAAAAAAACATTCTGTATATAAAACAACCTGTATATATATCAGCTGAATAATGCTGAGTAATCTGACTATACTTCAATGACACAGATCAATCTTAGCCTCTTTATACCTGTGAAGACATAATATCAGATCAATCTTACTTGCCATACACCTACAGAGGTATAATATAGGTAAGACTTTTCTGTATTGAATTGCAAATGTAAGATTAATTTAGGAAAATACCCTTCTCTAAAATATCTCCCCCAAATTAGTACCTTATCAGTAAAACCCATTTACATCCATGGTTAATTGCATGTCAGCTTCTGAGACTTTACTATGACAGTTCATCAGCTGTCGTCTCCGAGAGTCATGAGACAGGAGTATTAATTAACCAAAAATTGACAACTCCTGTCCCTTGATATGAGCAACAGCAAACTGGAAGACCACTCTGCTCCTGGAATAAAAGCTGATTTTATTCACCCTCCTTAAAGAGTGTAGAATATGGAGATCTCAATTAAAATGTAAAGCGTGTAATGAGAATATTTATTTTAATGTCATCTATGCACTAAAACCTTTTTTCCATTTTTCCTCTCTCTATTCAATGATCCCATATCAAACACATGATTACTTATATGTGTTATCTCACACTTGCATTGCTTAAAACCAAAACTATTTGAAGAATTATACTTATAAATAAACATGAATAAATGATTTCAAGAAATCTGAAAATTGACTCCACAAAAAGTCAAAATAAGTTTAACAGATAATAAAAAGGTGCAATGGGCATGTCAACCTTGAAAAAGCCCTTTTAAACCACAGTAATACTGTCAGGTGCCATTACCATTTGTCAGTCAGCTACATGAACTCATAAATCAGGTGTAGCAGCCAAATGAGAGCACAATGAAAATTCAGCACTAGGCAGAATTGTCCACTGAATAGTGAGGGGCCTGCCAAGGTTTTGAGGTCACATTCAAAACTAAAAATTAATTGTATCAACCATATTAATAAAAATAATTCATGTCAGCAAGACTAAAATTTGCCAGTACCATTCTGTAGAGTTTTTGCTCGTGACTCCTTTCCCAGATTGGCGTGGAATCCTCCTCCTAAAGTCGGTGTTTTCCCTGCACCTATTAGGGGAAAAAAACAAACACCAGACATGTCAAAGAGAATAACATAATTTAAATATTAAAATAAAGCTTATTGTTCCAATATAATCAGTATCTGTATAATCTGCAACATGCCAAACTACATAAAAAAGGTCTTAAAGTACTTAAGTCATCAAGTACCAATACTGTACAAATTATTTCTTTCTTGGGATACCAGAAGAATTACATGGCTTCATAAACCCTCCCAATCTCACTTCCAAAGAAACTACAAAAATCTCCCAGTGTCTATTTTAAGCAGAACATGAAAATCAGTACTGTAAAACATTTCTCAAAATAAAGGAGGAAAAAAATGCTTAGTTAGTATTTTTGTCTGAAGAATATTCAATGAAGAATTTACAGCATTTTAATAGGTAATTATTGGCATTACAGAACATAAAACATGTTTAGCATTCAGTAATGACTGTGTTGGCTACTACAGACGCAACACTTATTTTAAAGTAACCAGCTTGTCATTAGGTAAACACATCAACACTTAGGCTACAAAAACTGCAAGTCTGGAACTGCTACTTTTACACCCTGAAAGGTTGGAGACTTAAAACAAGTCTGAGTTGTAAATCAGCATAAACTAGAGGCTGGTTTGGGCATCCATGCCAATGCTGAGCAGCCTGAATGCAGAGATTGCTGGTAGCCAGTGGAACTTCCTCATGCAAACCAGTCTTGCAGAACAGAGAATTAAACTACCAAGGACAAAAATAGTCTCCCATTGAAGCAGGAAGGTGTTTTTAACAGGGTACCTCAAGCAGGATATCGAAATCTATCAGCTTAGCAGCGAGACCAAAAAGCCAAATTGCACAGGATTGAAAACATACAATTTGTTCGTAATGTACTTCTATTGTCCATGATGCCTACAGCTTTTCCTCAAGATCTTGTGGCTGTTTCCTCCTCCTAGAGTAGCTCTCCAGAACAAACTAGAAAGGCTTTGGGACAGACCCAGAGAGGGGAATGAAGACGCTCTTTAAAGCACTTCAGGGCATTTCTTGTACACATCTGAATAAGATACTTCCATGGCAGGTAAAACTGATGAGAAACTGTGACCTAAACTGTTCACTCTTACCAGACTTTTTTAGCTACTCTCAGTTGCATTTAATGTACATCTATATAGAGGAAAAAAACCCAAAACCAAACAAAACCAAAACCCAGAAAAACTAAGCTAATATTCCTGTAGAATTACTATCAGCCTTCAAAGCTTATTTTTCCATATAACCTTTAAATTCAGTTTCCAGTGCTATCCACAACAGAAAACAACTTTACTTCATTAATAGATCCTTTAACAAGAATCAGTTCTTGTGGCAGTGCTGTCACAGTGCAGCTGGTCTGTAGCTGGACAAGGTAAATCTAGCCATAACACCAAAACCCAATTTGGCTAGCCTGGCTCTTTCCAGAAAAACTGATTTAAAAAAAACCTATAAAAACTGATTCAAAACTATACAGGGAACAGCCAACCCTGTCCAAACCTAGGTACAGAAACACCACTGGCCAGAGCTCTGAGCAGAGACAGATCCCAGCTCTGAGCTTGGGAAATTCAAATGCCCCATAAAAAGAAGTTCTGAACAATAAAACACATTGTTTGTCCACTCAGTGAGCTCGTGTCGTCCCTTGTCTCTGACCTCACGTGACAAGCTCTCACAAAAATGCCCCACAGATTAAGTACTTCATCCTAATAAGAACTGAAAACATTCAAAAGTGATCTCCTCAATGGGTACAGAGGTAACTCTCCCAACTCTGTGTTTGACTATCAGAGACAGCAACATCTCCTTGCCATTCTTACAGGTACAGCCTTGTAATTCCATAAACACTTGAAAACAAACTAATGCAGCAAACCAGGGAGAGGTTACCAAGCTACAAAAGAAGGCATAACATTTTTGGTATACATTTAGTATGAATGGTTTATCTGGCAGAAAATATATCAATGATGGCAATAGTTTTACATTCCTTTTCTTCAGTAGCAAATCTAAACAGAAATTCTACCTCCCATTTTCCTTTTTTTTTTTTTTTGTTGTTTTAAGGTTTGCTTTACTACAAGCTTCCTCACTAGTCTGATTTGCATCAGGAGAGCCCACACCTGAGCACCCGTACATAGGAGGAGGACTTCACCCACAAGCTTGCACAAAACAATCTCACAGTGGTGATAAACAATACTAATAACTAAATAATTTAACTTACTCAGGAGTTAAAATCCAAAATAATATAAAAAACTAAAATTAACTTGAGATTTCAATTATTTTGTTCTTTAAGACCCTTTTTCATTAGCCATCAAGCTATAACATCACACATAAAGTAATTTCTTTCCAAGCTACAGAGACTGCAGCAGACACCAGCAGAGCTATCTGAAAGACAGATTCTGCTATCAGAATTGATGTACCCATTTTTCAGCAAGTTAACTGGAAAGGCTGAACATCTCTACTTAGCATTTGTCTTTGAAAACTGACAGAAAACTAGTCTGTTGAGCGCTTACACTCTCAGAACTGCAAACTAATGTTGCCATTGACTATGTAGTCCCACCATCAGCTTTAATCTTACAAGCAAAATGCAAACCAAACTCATTAACGTAACTGTTCGGCCGGGTAATAAAAAGATAAACTCTTAAAAAAAGAAAACTGAAATCATCAAATTCATTTAAAGACAAAAATCCCTACAAAGCTAGCAATTTAAAAAGTACAAAGGAAAGGAACAGCAATTGCTAGGCACAACCAAATTAACATCCCAGCATAACTGCAATTTTTACATTTCTTGACCTTTTCCATTCTTCCCCCACAACTTCAAAAGTGAATTAAGCAGGCTTTTGGTTTTTCACATTCAGCTTTCAAGACATACAAAAATATATCCGAGAAGTATTTGGTGTCTTCAAGTACTGCCTGCCAAATCTTCAACATTAACACTGCATTTCCCTAAGGGAACTCAAATGCAATCCTTCCTGAGGTGGTGCCTCCCAAGGTCCATTGCCATCCACTCATCCCCAGCCGTGTCCTGGGGACATCAGGCACAGCATCACCAGCTGGGTGAGGGAGGGCACCGTCCCACTCTGCTCTGCACTGGCACAGCCTCGCCTCCAGTCCTGGCAGTAGTTTTGGATGCCACAATATTCAAAAATATTCAAATATTCAAAAAACAAAGCCATGAATGAGAGTGTCCAAAGGAGGGCCATGAAGACAGTGAAGGGCAGCTGAAGGGACTTGGTCTGTTCAGCCTGGAGGAGATTGAAGGGACACATCACTGCAGGTCCAACTTCCTCCTAGAAGGAGGAGGAGGGGCACACACCGAGCTGTTCTCCCTGGTGACCTGTCCCAGGACCTGAGGGAACGGCATAAAGGTGTGTCTTTATGGCTGGCTTTTAGGAAAAGGTTTTTCACCCAGAGGATGGTTGGGAACTGGAACAGGCTCCCTAGGGAAATGCTCACGGCACCAAGACTGGCAGAATTCAAGAGGCATTTGGACAATGCTCTCAGACATTTGCTGTGATTCTTAGGGTGTCCCGTGCAGGGCCAGGAGTGGGATGTTCATGATCCTTGTGGGTCCCCTTCCACCACAGGATATTCTATCACTCTGTGATTACTTTTAGAAACTCGCTCAGATTTACAGCTTCACATAACTGAAGCTTCCTTTTCTCTTCAAGTTTGTTTCGGACATTTGCATGGAATTTTGGACAACAGGTGTGGAGAGATGTGCTAGCAGCTCGGAAACACAGCTACTGCAGTTTTTGTGTGGTAGTCTCAGTGGGCTACACTGCCTTAACACAACAGAACTGAAGATGCAGGAGATCAGGGCTGGAAACTTGATGATACTCAGTCTAAGCTCACACAGGTCCAGACCCAGACCATAACCCTGCATCATTCAAATGCTAAACTACTTGTCAGAACTGGGTTAACATGAGGACTCTACAACCTTAAAGGTATTTTCTAACTAAACAATTACAGGGTTCTAGAGTGACTATCCCTCCATCAGCCAAAAGCAGCCATTCCCACTCTGCTGCTCAAGCAGCACAAGCACCTCTGCAGTTTCTGTTTTGCTCCACCAACTCCCTAACAAAGTCACATCACTCTGCTTCTCCATAAAACTGCTCCTCAAGCTGTAAAAGTTAAAGCAAAGCTTGCAGTCTGGGGGATTCTTAAACAGCAACAAAAAACCACAAGTAACAGGAACAACACTTATCAAATCACTCCACAATGTGGAGGCAAAGAGCAGCCACTTGGGCATTCGCAGCTTAAAAGGAACTTTTCTGTCAGGTAGTGACATGATAAGTTTCAGATTCAACACCTGAAGGAGAAACAGATTCAGTCCCAGCATTTCAGATTTTGCTTCCTCTACATAAATGAGTAAGTGAAGACAGGGAACAAAGCTGCTTGTAACCTGAACTGCAGTGCACCTGCCATCTGATAGGACCAATCCTACCAAAATCCTCCCCTGTAAAATTAAACCCAAAAGCCAACAGTCCTTTCTTCAGGACAAGGTAAGGGCAAACCTTCTATTTCAAATATATGTATTTACAGATCCAGCACAAAATCTGGTAAAGAATGCAAAATGCATCACACTAATGGCTTCGTAATAGGGCAAGACAAGGTAATCTAATACAAAAAAATTAAGTTTCCTACTGAAGTTAGACCATAAAAGTAAAAAGGATGGTGAGTAAACCTCCTGCTACAAATCATAACTATAAAAGCAAAATTATGTGATTCAAGTTCTGGAGATTGTAACTGAAACAATTCTTCTCTCTCATTTTTCCAGGAAAATGAACAGGTCTGCAGGCACCAGAGCCTGCTGAAGCAGTACTGCCACATAAACTTACATAGACAAACTTTAAATCTATTCCATCATAGCTTATTTTCCTAACTACCAACTGTAGAGATAAATATAGTTGCATCCACCACAACCCAACTTAGGACTGCCCAATTCTATGAAATCAGTCTGCATCCAAGTGATGTGCACTGTTCTGCACTGCTGACAGCAGCACCCTCTGTTGCTGCCATCCCAGGGACAGTATGGAAAAGACTCAATGCAGAAAAAGCTTCGTATTAACTCTGGTGCACGATTGCCACCTGGAGGATTTGGGAGAGAAGCAAAATTGATTTGATTCCCCTCACTAAAACATATATCAGATTTTTATTTTAGATTGAAGTTCCCACTTTTCCTTGCCAACACGGCATGATTATAAATCAGTTTTGTAATAAGAAAATCTGGCACAGAGTAGAACAGGTAAATATTCTTCAGGATTTCCATCAAAGGGTCTGCAAATCCAGCATACTCATACTTCCTTTCTCTGTATTGCAATTGACATAATGAACGCTCTGCATAACTTAAAATTAACCATAAATTAGTGTCATCTCTAAAACCCACAGATATAAAGAAACTTGTTGGCATTAATATTATTTTAACTTTTCAATACCAAGTGTTTTCATTTCATAAGCCTGTGCATTACTGGCAGAGCCCAGTTCAGGACTATTTGAGGCTGCACTGTAAGAAACATTTAATGTCAGGACTTGGTCTATCAGTATCTTACGTGGAAACTAATTAACAGCTACCAATTAAAAAACAAAACCCTTACTCTTTTCACTTTTTTAATATTTGAAAATACACAGGAATCCTTTATTGTACATAAGAACAAAGTAGACAAAAGCACAGAATCCTACACAAATACAGAGTTCATACCCTTTCCCAACTGTCTCACTAGCAATCACTGTGACAGTAATTGATCATCTTCAAAAGTTCTACAGGACAAAAAGGTAGAGAAGATGAATGACTAATAAGCTCAACTTTTACATAAGATTTTTTTCTCTTTGTAGTCAGTCCCTCTCTCCTTTCCAGTTTGCTGACCATAACTTTTCATCTCCACAATCCCCAAAGACAAATATTTAGATCAAGACAAACTCTTGTTAAGTTCTGCATGCGAGGTCAATGTCACATACCTCGATTTAAAAAATCATAAAGATTTTGAGGATAAAATAGTAAAGAAAATACTTCAGTAAGCTTCCACGGGTATATCTAAAACATTGAGCATACCACAGCTTTACTAAAGAGCTAAGGATACATTAAATCTGACATGGGACTCTGAAGAGTGACAGTACACATTCAGGATTTCTGGCAGTGCTAATGGGTCTCTTTAGTAACTTAATTATAATTCACTTGCAAAAAAAAACTGCAATAGTAGAAATAAACTCTTCTTTGATATTCTAAAATTTGAACCAGGCTACTTGCAAATGTTGTGGAACCTCCTACACCAAAAACTTTAACAAACACTTGTTGGTGTATTAAGGATTACCAGTTCACAACCTCCCTTTCCCCTTATGAGCAAAAGCAAGAAGATAACCTCCCACCAGACTCAAATTAGTGCAAACTCATGTACATTTGGAGATGCAGAGTCTTAATGCATGTTTGCTGTAGCAGAGCCAAAGAGCCTGACTCAGTGCTGAAGAACTGATGCTGTCAGTGCCCACTGCAGAATCCTGTTTCTGTGACTGTGACTCTGTATTTGTTACTGCCCTAAAACCCCCAGGCTTAGTCACTAAGTAAGTTAAAAGATTTATTACTAATTCTCATTTAAATTTGTACTAGAGATGTGACTCTGAATTTATAGGGCAGGGACAGGCAGAGCTGAGGGTATCAGGCACCTCCATGGGTGCAGGGATGGGCTGAGGCCAGGCAGGACATGGGCCTGGCTCTCCAGGGTCCGTGGGTGGGCAGGGCAAGGCAGTGGGGAGCTGGAGACTGGCCCTGCTGTGCAGTCCCTGGGGCAGGGGCTGACATCCCTGAGGACTGGGATGGGGTCCTGGGCCATTAACAGCCTTGGGGGAACCCCAGAGAGAAACGAGTCAGTGACAGCAAAAACCAGCAGTACCTGGTTTGTGACCAAGATGCTTATCAGATCTGTTTTTCTCAACTTACTACCAAGCATTTAAAGGGAATTTCTGGAACAAAAGAAGCTGAGCTTCCCCAGACAGTGTGCTTGAGAATCACAAGCTCAGTACACCTGGCAGCATCATTTTTTTGTGCTGTGTTTCTCAGTTACATCTTCCAGCTTGCTGCTATGTTGCTGCACATCAACATAGGTGGGACTTTTCTTCTCCTTTGATTAGTGTCAGAAGTCCCAGCCTTCACCTTTCTCAGCTTCTTTAAACAAAAACCTGAAGAGAGATCTGGGCTGTCAGGTTTGCTCCATGCTCAGCTTTCTCTCACTCTCTTCAGCTTCAGTTTTTCTCCTGTCAGCTTAAAAAAAAACAACTTGTGAAAACAGTTCCTTCCAACAATTGCCACAAGACAGGGGACTCCCACCCAGACACAGTGAGAGAGCAGAGAACTCCAGACCTTCAGACATGGCACACAACTCTTAACTTGCCTTTCTACAAAAGCAGCAGTCATCAAACCAATGCAAACTTGCAAAGGGCTCAGTGTAACTCCATCCTCCAGGATGCAATTATAGCATAATGGGGAGGGAGAAATGTACCTTGCTCTTAGACCCTGTGTTGCTGTACTTCCTGCTGGGATGTGTTCAAATGTAGCAACTGGTGGGCTGTTAAGAATTTGGGTATGAAGAAAAATAAAAAGCAAGACACATTAATTGCAATTAGCACGACTCAAAAGCTCTCCTAATTTAAGTTAAGAAGTCAGAGTGAACAATCTCTTTGGTTAGTCTGAACTGGATATCAATTATAAAGTGAATAGTTATTGTTCAAAACTAGACTCAGCTAGGAAAAGTATGTCCCTCAAACACTTTCTGTGCAATCAACAGAGTTCCTTGGAGCTAAAATAGGCATGATAACCCTTCTCCACTAATTCCTGACCTATCCACAGTCAAATCAGTCAGGTTCAGAAACCAAATTTCAAGGCAGGGCCTTCACAAGCTTCAAGACAGTAACACAGCTAGGGTGGAATGCTGAGGCTGGATTCTTTCCTGACTGTGACCACTCACAACAGAATTAAGAATTACAACTAACTAAACCAGTATAGGGCACATCAAAGCTTTCAGAGGACTTTCCTCTCAAAAGATAAACAAAACACAGCAGCTCCTTCTAGAAGGGGTTAGTCCCTAGCTAGTGAAATAACTTAGCAGCTCATAACCCAGAAGTGACAGGTACCTTGCAAGAAGAGCTGACTTGTCAGTCTTTCAGACAAACAGCATTGAAAGGAATAGTGAGATTAGCTCTGTAAAGCTCAAAGAACATGATCTTCTTCCTGTGAAGTCTCCTAAGAACAGCTGTGCCAATCACACTGAAAGGCTAGTCCAGTACCCACCTCTGAATGAGAAAACCTATTAATATATACATGCCTACAGGGGCTTGTTGTGATAGTTCTCTCATATAATCTCCCAGTTTCTAGAGATCTGTGGCTCAAGGATTTCCTGAACCAGAAATAATATATTTTATTAATGGCCATGATATGTTTTTATTCTGTCTGCCTAATCATTTTGAGCACAAGTAAACTTTTAACATCCACAACTTCAGATTCACAATGGGGGGGGGGGGGAGGGCGGTTCTGTAAAAACCGAAACCAACCAAACAAAACCTCCTAATGCTTCTGAACCTCTTACCCACTACCTTGGCAATCAGCTAGCTGCTAGATTTCTTAGCACTCCCTAGCTTTTGCATTATGTGACCCTGAGCAGTTGCTCATCCTTGCTGTGTCATTTTACTGCATGTACAAATCTCTACTATGGCCCCATTCAATCATCTCTTTCCCAGTCTGAAGAGGCTCAGTCTATTCAGTCAGTCTAACTGAGAAGCTCTTCAGGAAGCTCTCCTCTTAGTTACTCCATCTTCCTCTCTGTATCTTTTCTAGCTCTATTAGAGGTTTTCCTGAGGAGGGGGAAGAAAAGAGAAAACCACCAGAACTGCACACAGCACTTCAGCTGGAGGTAACACAGTGGGTATGTAAAAGTGTACAGACATGCTGTATGTGCTCTTTTAACTTCTAACATTCCCCTCCCCACCCAGGTTATTTCCTACCATGAATGAACATTGAGCAATTTGTTTTTATAAAGCTATCCATTATGACCTAGGGGTTTCCTTCCAATGTTACCCCAGCCAGTCTGGATGTAGAAGAAGAAACCAACCCACATGTGGAAGAAAGAAAGGAAAAATGCTAACTCTCACAGCAACTCTTGATCCCATCTGCTATCCTATCACCCATCCACTAAAGGCAACAGGTCCTTCTACAGTCTTTACTACCCCAGATAATTTAGTATTGCCCACAAATCTCATTAACTCACCAGTCACCTGTTTTCCAGATCATCAGTCCAGATTCTATGGAATTTCACTGGCACCTCCTTCAGTACTCTCTAGAGTATATTTGTTATCATTTGAAGAGCTACTCTGATCTGAAAAGACTTTTCCTTATCAATGACACCTCAGATTCTATAACAGCTTCTGGTGAAGGATCCTGCTGACCTTCCTTTGAAAATGCAACTTTCTGCTTTGTCCACTTACCAAACGGCTTCTGGTTAAAGATCTTGCTGACCTTCCCTTGAAAATCCAATCATCTGCTTTGCCCACTTACCAACTTCCTCAGAAAGCTCCAAAGGATCTTCAAGGCAAGCCACTTTGCCAAAAAGCATTGTTATCCTATATTTACCTGTGCAGAACACATATTTTGTCCTTCACTATTTCTACCTACTTGGCTCATCCTGTGCATGTAGATGTGGCACTCAGGAAAATGGTTCAGTCATGGACTTGGCAGTGCTGGGTTAACAGCTGAACTTTATAATCCTTAAGTTCTCCTACAACCTAAATGATTCTGTGATTCTACCCTTTTGTCCAACACACTTAACTAGCCTGCATTTTCTCAAGACTTCATGGAGAGCAAAGCAAGCCCCCTCATTCACAGCCAAGCACACACAAGCCCACACTTTCTCAGCACACCAAAAGCGCAGCTGCTAAAACATAAAAAAAATTGAAAGGAACTTTCCAAAGGACTCACACATCTGCACTGGAAAACACTACCAACATCAAACTTCTCTGAACAGCATCAGTGTTGAGGCTTCCTACACCAACACATAATTAGCTCAATGTAAATACTGCCAGAGAAAACTTAACTGTGAACTCACACCTTCCTCCAGTCCTGAGAGGATAAAAGAAGGGATTTCCAATGTTTTCTAGGGATTCTACATGACTTATTAGCAAGGACTTGGCCACTTTGTGCTAATACAGAGAAGTGCAGGACTCACACCTTCAGTAAACAGATGCAAGATTCTGACATCTTAATATATAGTTTGGCAAAATAAAAGGTTTTCCTACATGTAAAAAAGAAAAATCAGTGTCTCAGTGCTTTCCACTCTCTTCTGCTTTTTCATGATGAAGGTGAAAATAAATTATTAATAAATGCATCTGTATTCAACATGTTATAACATGCAAAGAGAAGCTGCCATGGATCTTGAAAGGATTTGAGGAATATTGTTGCACAACCAGTAGCTCTGAACTCCACATATACCAAAAAGCCCTGTTCAATTCCCACTCCTGCAATAAAGAACCTAACACCCCTCATCCTGTGCAAACCTTAGACAACGTTTTCTGAGACACCCAACCCTACTAACCATGAGCCAGGGACTCAAAAACAGCACCCCAGGCACCTCTGACACTGCAAATGCTCCACACAGTAAGACTCTGAGATCACAGACCACAGTCCAAGGAGCCTCAGACCAATTTCATTCAATTTTGGTGGAAATTTACTAATATAATCAAAAGTCACTAAAAGATGTAATTTACCAGAAAATGTTGCTTTCAGAAAGTACACGGTTTCCGGCTTAAAAGAAATATACATTCCTTTGTAAATTCTCTACCCTTTAGAGGGATACAAGGTCCTTCTTACACAGTAAATGACATTTCTCCCCATTCCAGAGGATTTTAATCAGTCATAAACACAATAATAGACAAGCACACATGATTAAGACAATGTTATTGCAGTACAAATACATCTTTTCAGATTAGCTTGCATCACTCGGTTTATATTGAGGAAAAAAATTATTCACAACAGAAGCATCTGTTTTGGAATGTAAAGAACTGTACCAGCATAAGTCGCCCATATCCTAATTTCCTTGAAATATTTCTGGTGTGAAACAGGGCCTGCACTCACAAAATCAAAAACTCAAGACTTAAAATCACATATCAAGATTTACACAAAAAAGAAAGGCTATACCTTAAAGAAATTTTATAAATGACTGTGCAATTCATCCATAAGGGTAAAAAAGCCTCAGTATGGTGCATTTCTCTCTTTTCCTTTAGATATTTTTTAAGGATAAAGGCATCCTAAAATGCGCTCTAGCTTGCTTGCCATCTGTCCTGCATAATTTTGGGTGGGAGGGGAAAAGCAAAATAAGCCCTTAAAAATGCAGTCTCCACATCAACAACAGGAAAAAGTGAAGGGTACAAGAGCTGCTTATAAGCTGTAAAAAAAGTAATGCCAGCACCCTGAGCTGGATGACAGGAATGGCATCAGACAACTCCTAGCCTACAGTAAACTCCCAAACTCCAATTTGCAGTGCTGCATTCTCCACCACGAAAGAATTCTTCTTCCCCACAGCTATACAATCCATCAGAGGCACTTGTTTCACTGCTAAGCTCTTTCCCATGCTTTTGCTTATGTTTCTTTCTCCTTATACACATTCCCCATACAGATTTTCCATCTCTCCCTTTTCAAACACTACATCCTTCTCACACCCATTTTCCTTCTCTCCCCTTCTCTCCCTTGTCTTCTTGATGTGGCCTTTTCCCATGTTTTATCCTCCAGTGCATTCACACAATCACCCTAACCCAACTACTGACAGGATACTCTTGACCCTTTACGTGCAGTCTGTTGTTCCTCCTTGTGCCCCTACATGTTCCCTCCATCCATTAAACACCCAACCCAACCTTTCCTGCTCTCTATCCGAAATAATTTCATCCACCTCCCTATTTCCTGTGCACGCAGCCCTTCTACAGAGCCCCAAACTTTCTCCCAAATCTGCCCTAGTCCCATCACATTCAGAGCATCTCTCTAATCCTGCACAGCTCTTTTTTCCCATTCATCCTAGCCTCCCCCACCCCATTTCTGTCTCACCCTGCACAGCACGCTCTCCTTCTCCCCATGCATTGCCTCTCCCATTTCCACTCTCTGCAGCACTAGTTCCCAAATGCACCATCCATACTCCCTTCTTTGCAAAACATGGTTTTCCACAGTCTGTCCCTCCCACCTTTTGCACAGCACCTTTTCCCCTATACACTTATCCCCAGCACAGTGTCCTTATCTCCCCTATACATTGTCTTCACTCCCCCATGCAGCATCCCCATAACCCCAATCTCTGGCAGAGCATCTCCCCATCCCTTTCCCCACACCATCCCCTGTTCCCTCATCTCCATCCCCTGTCCCTGAACTCACAGAATCACACAATCAATTAGGATGGAAAAGACTTCTAAGATCCCTGACCTATGAGTGACCACCACCTTGTCAACGAGACCATGGCACTGAGTGCCACGGCCAGCATTTCCTTACACACCTCCAGGGACAGCGATTCCACCACTGCCCTGGCCAGTCCATTCCAATGTCTAATCACCCTTTCCATGGGGAAGTTCTTTCTAATGTCCAACCTAAACCTCCCCTGACACAGCAGAAGACTATGTCCCCTCGTCCTGTCACTCGTTCCCTGGGAGCAGAGCCCGACCCCCCTGGTTCCACCCTCCTGCCAAGGAGTTGTAGAGGGGCAATGCACCCCCTGAGCCTCCTCTTCTCCAGGCTAAACGACCGCAGACTTGTGCTCCAGACCCTTCCCTGGATGTGCTCCAGCCCCTCAATGCCCTTCCCAAACTGAGGGGCTCAGAACTGAGCACAGCACTCGAAGTGCGCTCTCCCCAGAGCCAGCACACGGGCACCAGCACTTCCCTGCTCCTGCTGCCCGCACCATTCCTGACAGAGGCCAGGATGCCACTGCCCTCCTTACCCACCTGGGCACGCCTGGGCTCACGTTCCGCCGCTGTCGATCAGCACCCCCAGGTCCTTTTCCAATGGGTCGCTCATCCCTGTGCTCCGTCTCTGATCCCACACCGCTTCGCCCCGTGCGCGCCTCTTCCAGCGCCCTCTCCCTCCTGCCATGTGCCCCATCCCCGCAACACCCTCCCTCCATCCCGCTGCTCCCGAGCCCCCGGCCCGGCCGCGCTCACCGTCCAGCGACACGAACTGCCCCACGGCGGAGGAGCCGCCGCCACTGTTCTCCACGAACTGCACCTCGGACACGATGATGTTGTCCTCCAGCACGGAGCCGCAGCCCGTGCACACCGCGTCCCCGCGCGCCGCGTCCACCTCGATCTCCGCGCACCCGCAGGCGCCGCACACCCGCCCGCCCGGCATCCCGCCCGCTGCACCGGGACGGGCCCGGCCGCCGCCCCCGCCGCTTGGCCCGGCACGGCACAGCCCGGCACGGCACTGCCCGGCCCGGGCCCGCGCAGGCCTCGCTCGCCGGCACCGGCACGGGGAGGAGCGCGGCGCCGCCGCCACCCCGCCCGCTCTCGCGAGACTTCGCCCGCCGCTCCCGCCCCTCCGCCGCGCTCCTCCCTCACGGCCCGCGCGGCTCCGCGTCCCGCCGGGATCGGCTCCGCGTCCGGCCGGGATCGGCTCCGCGTCCCGCC
>QUSF01000004.1:2127874-2159397 GCA_003676055.1 Chloebia gouldiae | reverse complement strand
TCCGGCCGGGATCGGCTCCGCGTCCGGCCGGGATCGGCTCCGCGTCCGGCCGGGATCGGCTCCGCGTCCCGCCGGGATCGGCTCCGCTGCCGCTCCTCCGCCGCTCCTCCTCACCCAGCTCCTGGTTCCAGCCCTCTGCCGTGGGCAGGGACGCTTTCCGCCGGACCCGGTTGCTCAGAGCCCCGTCCAGCCTGGCCCTGAACCTTGCCAGGGATGCGGCATCCGCAGCTTCCCTGGGCAGCCTGTGCCAGGGCCTCAGCACCCTCTGGGCATCAGTCAGATTCGTCAATAAAATTCATCAGACAAATCTGTTCAATCGCTCTCTAATGCTGAGATGAAAGTTTTTTCATTTATTTCATTACGGCACTTCAAGCCCTGCCTGACAAAGGCCGCATAAAGTTGAAGTCTGGTTGGAACTCTTTTGTTTATTATTGTAGAATTACAGAATGGATTCGGAATGGACCTTAAGAGATCATCTAGTTCCAATCCCTCTGTTTGGACAAGGACACTTCCCACTGTCCCAGCTTGCTCTGAGCCCCATCCAGCCTGGCCTGGAACACTCCCAGAGATGGGGCAGCCACAGCTGCTCCGGGCAACCTGTGCCAGGGCCTCAGCATGGCCACAGTAAGGAATTTTTTGCGAGTATTTAATCTAAACCTTCTGTGTCTCACTTTGAATCCATTCCCCCTTGCACTACATGCCCTTGTAACTAGTCTCTCTCCATCTTTCCTTTAGGGTCCTTTCAGGTACTCCAAGGCCACAATTAGGTCACCCCAAAGCCTTCTCTTTTCCAGGCTGAACAATCCCAATTCTCCCAGGCTTTCCACACAGGAGAGGAACTCCATCGCTCTCATCGTGTTGGTGGCCTCCTCTGGACTTGCTCCAAGGGGTTGATGTCCTCAATGATTCATAGAATCACTGAATCAAAGAACTCAGTTTTCATCCAAGTTACTGCTCACTTTAGCACTCAACCCACATGTAGCAAATCAGCTCCATAACACAGATGGGAAGGAAGCTGAGCAGAATAGCTGCGGTAGCTGGATGTTTGTACAGGCTTCCATCTGCCCGCTTTTGAAATGCACCATTAAT
This sequence comes from Chloebia gouldiae, assembly GCA_003676055.1. Lineage (NCBI taxonomy): Eukaryota > Metazoa > Chordata > Aves > Passeriformes > Passeridae > Chloebia > Chloebia gouldiae. Next base: position 2,158,308 of record QUSF01000004.1, on the reverse strand, counting down.
GCAGAGGCAGGAATTTTCACCTTATAGAACTCAATACTGTCAGTATCTGTCTTCTTCCACCAAATGACTCAGATGCAGCCAGGGATCAGGTATACAGACCTCCAGGAACTGACTGGTACAAATGTACCATTTGTACATGGTACAAAAAGACTTGTTCATTTAGAGGCACACTGGGGCACACACTAAAGCAGTATCTTTCCATCCAGAATGCTGAGCGTCTTATAGCCCTCAAATTTGGTCATTTGCCTAAAAATCTTAAGGTTCTGTGCTTTGGAAAAGAAAAACTGCAATATCATAATGGAGATTTTACCACTATGTACAAAGTTGTTTTTTCTTTTTATTATATTCACAGAGGTGTATTTTTTTTTAAATAAGAACTTTGAGTCTCTCCAGATTCCTCCTGCTTCTGCAGGTAATTTCCTTCCTGAAGTTCCTTCTGCTGATGATGAGGTAATGTGTGCCACAGTAGCCAAGCATGATCTCACAAAATTATACACTGTGTAGATAATATCAGGGGAAAATTATATTCCTGATAAACAATCCCTGATAAGCTCTGACAAAGACCAGCATGAACACAAGAAATCCTGCAGCGAGCAGTTTTGAAGTATCTTTCCATTAAAAAGTTTCTTTTTACCTCACTTAGGTAGAGACTAATGTAGCCCTGTCCCTTGAGGACTTAGGTTTCACATCCCTTTGAAAATTGCTGGTGCTTTAATTAAGCATTGCAAGAAGTTTCTGTGAGTCCCAAGCAAATTCACAGTGTTTCACTTTGAATCAGAGCAGCAGGGGGCCCTTGTGAAAGCCTAAGATACAGCTGCTGTCCAAAGAATCTCATTTAATGCCATACTGAAGAAGGATGTCTGTTCTAATATATATCTTCTGATAAGGTGAGGTTAATGAAGGTGAAATAAAATGGGTTCCCAGTCCAGAAGACTTCAGTCTTTGCCTCTCACTCATGAAAGCTTTCATGCACAATACCCCTTAAATATTTCAAACATTTCCATAGGACTGTTTTCTACCAGCCAAAATACAAGCAAATTTTCACCTCTTTAAGTTCTTTGCCTGGTCTGTTTGCTAGAGGATTAACTAAACTTCTTTTGACTTATAGCATTGAGCCTGCTGAATTAATAACCCCTAGGTCAGTTTATTTAGGCTAAAAAAAAATAACCTTTTAGTAAATTGTCCTAAGCCTGAGAGTAAGAACTGGTTGTTTAAAAATTTGTAATGACAAAGTTCCTTTCCCTGCATTATTTTGTCCTTTTAGTTAAGAATAGGAAAGGACCTGTTTTTCATTTCACCTACTCATGTTCAATATCTCTTGTTTTGACCCCTAAGTGTGCCAAAAAGTGGTGATCAGGATGTCTGTTAGCCCAGACCGACCAATTTCCTTCCTGCTGTGCCTCCAAAAACATCAAACACAATCCACCTGTGGGTGTATGCTTTTGACATTCAGTTGTTGAGGTTTTGAAGAGAGGAACTGTTCTTATTTGCTTGAAAATTATATATAATTTTCCCCTACTGCTTTTACAGCATCAGGAAGAATGAAAATGGGCTGTAGAAAACCAGCTTGGAGTGTGAGGAAATCCTACTCTGTTGCTGCAAATGCTGTGCAGCACAACAGGAAATATGCCAGGGCAAGCTGATGACAAGTTACTGAACTTCCACAAGAGACAGATCCTCCTCTATGAACATTAAGATTGGGAGCAGCTACTTCACTGCCAAATGACAGAAAAGCCAGAGCCTTTCTGGCTTTTTGGTTGTAACTCTACTTTCTGGGCACTGAATTTCCCAACACACCAGCCTGCATGGGAAATAGTTTTACATTTGAGGTGAATAAAACTTAATCTCTTAATTCAATCAGCTTCTGTGAGCATCCTCAGCTTTCTGGCATTTCAGCTGGAATTGTTCCTCTTAAAATCATGCCTAAGACTGTTGATGAAGTCACTCAAGAAGTTTGAAAATGCACAAAACTTGAGGCAAAAGACAATCAGAGGAAGCCTGTTTTGGTTTTGGACAGTCCAAGATAAGGCATAAACTATGCACTCAACCTGAAAGTTTACACTTTGGAGATGAAGTCATAGGGTTACTAGACAGAGGAGTGGGAAAAAGGATTTCTAAATTAATTAACCTTATAAGGTGATAGCAAGTGAATACTTGGGGTTTTTTTGTCTGTGTCAGTTCAAGCAGCATTCGGCTACACTGGTGATGTACACGAGGGGGCAGCCAAGGAAATGAAATCGCCGAGGAGCTGCAGTGCTCCCAATGTTCAGGCTGATTTTCCATCTGTTTCATTTCCATTCTGTTTTCCTTTTTTTTTTTTTTCGGTCTGCGTATTTTGAAATTATTTCTTCGCATTGTTTTCATGACGCTCATCAATGAATGGTAATTGAAAAAGCTTTGGGGGGAACATTCTGATAAGAAAAGATTCTTCTTTCCCAGTTACTTCCCCAGGATCTGTGCCTGGTACAATTCATAGTACATGAGCACAACAGAAAGCACAAATTCTGTCACTTAGAAAATCTGCCAAGAAATTAGCAGAGGAAAAAGTCCAGAGGTATTGAGCACAAAGATCCAGAAGCTGACACCCCTTGAGGAAGTCTCTCGTAAGCTGGAAGCTGTGAGCAGCTATTTTGCTCTGAACATCTGCCCCTGCCAACACACCACTTGAAGATGCATGACTTGTCAGTGGGTGCTTTTAAGAAGGATGTAAGCAAAGTAAAAATAGATGTGTCCTCCTGGTTTCTAGCAATCTGCAGCTTAAGGATTCACCAGCTGGAGGCTCATACACACTAGCAGAATTTTTATCTCTTTAATCAATTTTTTGTCTATGTATGCTTTGAAGAAAAACAACATCTGGTGCTTTGAGGTGTATCAATATAGCTCGGTAGCAAGTGAAAAAGTTTTAAAATGGCCCAAACATTTCACTTGGCAATCCTGTTCTTATGCTATAGTCAGTGGTGAAGAGTTGCTCCCATCACACTTCTTTCATGTCATTTGGGATTTTTTTTACTCCTGTTTTACAATTTCCCTCAATCATCATCACTTCACAAGAACATCTCTTTCTCCAAATAAATAAATTGGTGCTGATCAGATAGTCCAAACACAAAATCATCTGTTCAGGGAGTCATTTAACAGGAAATTATTTTTAGTGAAACATTGGTTATGTTCTGCACTGAATAACTGCAAGGCTCCATCACTTGGGGGTATAAGCAAAGGCAAATATTTTTATAAAAATGCAATTCTGATTGTTTACAGCTCTTGTATTCTGAAATTTATTTATTATAACATTAATGGATTCATCACTCACCATCAGAGAACCGTTCCAGTCAGCCAAGTGCCTGATTAAGCAACTGTCTGCATAAGGAAATTGAACTGAAATGAGGAAATGAAGTTACAGGTCTCATTTTTTTGTGCATACTTGATACTTTGATGCAAATATGTCTTCTGTATAGCCTAAAAATGAGGCCTTCACTAAATATTGATACCCATGTGCAAAGATAAAAAAACAGGGACTGAATGGTTTTGCGTACTCAAACTCAGAAGCAAACCACAGATTTCACAGAGTGTTCCTATTGTTTTCCCAAATTTGGAACAGAAAGCCAGGAATTCAGACTAAATGAGCTGGAAGCATCAAAAAGTAAATATGAGCCTCCTTTAGTTCTGAAGAATAAGTTGAAAAAATAGCTGTGCAGTGGTTCATTATCTGCTTTAGCACTGAGGTAAATTCAATGCAGTAAATTCAGTGCAGTTAAAAAGTATATATACTATAAACTCTGTAAAGTACCTAAGATAGTGCTGACCATTTCTAAATTATACCTGGCAAGTAACAGATAGGATTAAGAGAAAAGACAGCCACTTAAGCAGGAGTTCACGAGCGTTGTGTCAGGACATTAAAAACCCTGCTGTCACCAGGCAGTATTAATAAACTCTCTTTATTGGCATTTCTTAGGCAGAAGTCTGCCATGACCAGAATGAGTGTGCTGGCATCGGAGGAGAGTATGCCAGTCAAGTGTTATGGAAAACCATGAAATACCTGTGTGTCAACATAGACTCAAAAGTGTGTATTTTTTAATGTCACAAACTCTTTGGCCATCAGGGACTCCCTTCAGACTGAAAGCTGCAGCATTAAGAGAACATTGCTGCAGCCACACTCAAGCCTCTGCTCTTGGCAGCATGGAAGAAAAGCTGGAAGCAGGGTCAGGAGCAGTGTCCTCCTTCACACAGCCCCCAGTACCAGGGGAAGTCATGATGGAGCAAGGAGCTTGAGTAAGTACAGGCTGGCCTGTGGGTGAGGCCAGTTCTGGCCTCTTTGGGTCATACAGAACATCAAAGAATTGTCCTTTCAATGAGCCATGTGTCACTGCCAGCTTTTCTGACAGGAGAGCCCCAGTGCCTCAAATATGCCAAAGTTACCCAAGTGCCAAAGAAACCATCAGTCAAAACTGCAAGCGCTGTCTACTGTCTAAAGCTATGAGCAGGCTAAATAAAAACACCATTTTACTTAGAGAAATCACAGTATAATAACTTCCTGTCACTGGAGAATTTTCAAGAATTTGGCCGATTTCCTAGTTTGAATTAGTTGCATAAATTAGACAAGTAACATTTTTCAGAGGGCAGACATAAAAATGCCTTGAGTAAATCAAGTTGTTTCATACCAGTAAATTGAGTCAGCTTAAATTACAAAAAAAAAAAAAAAAAAAAAAAAGAAGAAGAAGAAGAAAAGAAAATTACTTGTATTTTCTTTAAGTGTGGAATTATCACAGGGAAAATCTGCCACATTTTCAAAATGAGACATTTACCATCAGTTTAGGTCTCCATGAGTGTATTTTTTTTTTTTATTTATAAAATAGTTTAAGATAAAAAACTTCAGTACTGTGCAAGCATATCTTTCCTTCCCCAGTCTTACCCCAGGGTAGGAAGTTTCTTAAATAGGATCCATCCCCAAAGAGGCAATCTTGCCATTTCTTCAGAAAAATGACCATATCAGTAGCACAAAGGGGAATGCTGTCACTGCAGCCGTGGCAATCTCTGTTTTACTGAGAAAGAGCTGGGATCATCTCTGTCCTCTGTATTTTACATTTCATTGTACTTAGTTGGGAATTGGGAGCCACAGAACTGATGGTGTCAGTGAGGGACAGGTCTGGAAATTAACACTTCCCTGGGAGGATCTATTGGTTCACATCTCTTGGCTCTCTGTTTCCAGGTGCTGCAGATTCAGACTGCCACCTGTCCCCATTAAAATCACAGTTTTGTGTTCTTCCTCCCCATCTCATGAGTGAAAAACGTTTTGTTTTTTTCCTGTAAATTAAAGTAGGAATCTGACATAACAATATGCCAGTAAGATCTGGAGCCTTTGGCTTGCCCTTCCATTGTTTGTGCTTCAATCAGTCAGCTCACACCAAGATTATAAAAAACCTGACCCAGGAGTTTACAGTCTGAAGCCCAAATTGAACAGAGCAGTCAGCAGATTATGTATTCGACCAAACAATGAGGTCTTCAGTCCCTTTTTGAACCAGTTTTCATTGCAGGGGTTATGTTTGTATCATATTGCTGAGAATTACACAAAACCATTATTTTTGAAATGAGTACAGTAGACAACAATGTGTATATTTATAGCAGCATGAGAAGTATTTCAGAGAGTTCTTAGCATGTTCAATTCCATGTCCACATCCACACAACATTTCAGAAAATGAAAAGCTTAACTACTATATGCTTTCCTTTGCAAGGAAAAGCTAGAAAAGGATGTTCACATACATTTTCTACCTATGATATTTTAAATATAGAAAGCCCCTACTGAAAGGGCCTTTATATATGAAGTCAGTAGAAAGGATGTCCAAAAAAAGAATAAAATTGTACTGCTGGCATTTCTAACAAATCAACTATCTTCCCTTCCTAGTTTATCCCATTCTAAACAGTAACTGTGGAACTTTCTTCCTAATAAAGCTTTAGAGCTACTGCCATGACTTCTCACCCATGCTACAGAAATACTATCCAGATGACCAAAGATTTTGTAATGCAGCAAGCTGCAACAAATATCCAGCTGAAACAGCAATTTAGTGGACTCAGAGCAAAACCAAATTATTTTTATGGCATATAAAATTATGAGGAGCCTTTCCCAATATATACCATGACTAATGATCATCAGCCTGTACAACAATGACACTTTAGCTACTCCCTCTGTGGTCACCTTTCATTTGCAATCATCAAGTCTGCTAAAAACAGGAGGAGGAGAAATTGCAATTTAAAAGTGAGATTTTATCAGCTTTCCCAGACAGAACCAGACTGGGAAAGGAGAGAAAAAGAAAACTTCCTCTCATAGCTTAAGGAGTAAATGAGCAACTAATAAACATTCTAATTTAATAAGTGCACATATCCTGCTAACAATTTTTCTTTTGAATGACACAACTGAAACGTTGATGTTGTGTTTTGGTTTGGTTTGATTTTTTCCAAAGAGTAAAAGTAAATCCCATAATTAAATTATAGCAATAATGAAAAAAAAAATTGAGCAATGTGCACATAAAGTTTAAGCTGGGAAATCACAAGGCAAATTTCATTTTCCAGTTTGGAAATAAAATCCTAACCTGCTGATTTATGTTCTCCCCACACCATTTTTCACTCAGTGAAAACAGCACTGGCCTTCATTGACAATTCTTTTGAAAAGCCCATGAACCTCGAACAGCATTGCTGAAATCCTGCATTTCTGCTATAACAAGCCTGGCAGCCTGGACAGAGCTGATGTAACTGGCTCCAGACATTTATTCTCCACACCAACAGAGCTCTGCTTTGCTGTACTGACATGGGGGAAGCAGCACCCACGAGGACACAGCTTGCCCTGGGTCCCCTGCATGTCTTCTTCGCCCCAATCCAATCCAGCAGCTTCTGGGATTGAAGGTGAGATTTTTTTCAGCCAAACTCCTCTGCAGACGAGCTCATAGCACACATTCTGTGCTACCAAGCCATGGCCTCTTTCCTTCTGTACCTCTGCCCTCCTGCACCACGACCCATGGACAGCTACCTCTGCACTATAGGGTTCTGGAGGGAAAGCCAGGGTGTCATCTAACTCCATGCAATTCCACTGGGTAGCTCATGCATGGTTTTCAACCTCTAATTTGTCACAGGATCACGACCCATCAGTTTTCCACCATCCACAATGCTGCCACTTCAGCCTGTCACTGCCACATAATCCCCCCTAGGTGACATCTCCTCCTGGGTGTAAGAGGTTTTCTCTAGAAAAGGTCCTGAGAGATTAAAATGACAAAAATTAACCAGCCCTGAGGAGGTCTGGGAGAGCAGCAAAGTGCTGAATCAGGACATTCACCGATACAACACGGGCGAGTCTTCTGGGCAAACTTCATCAGAATGGGAATCTTAATGTAAACAAATGAGTACTTCTGGGTTCTTCCAGCCCAGCAGGCCAGAACAGGTAAATATCTACTATCTCAGCATTCCAGCAACTAGTAGAAATGCACAGATAGGTTTCAATCATGCTTAATAATTACCAGTAAGGAAGGGTGTTTCAAGTATTGTGTTAATCAACAGGTGCTAAAGGAATATGATTTTTGGAGGCAAAATTTGGCATGATAGTCAATTTTTTCCATACTAGAAAGCACAGAGATACAATCAGCAAGACCACTTTTTTTGCTTCAAGTCTCAATGTTTGAACAAATGAGTCACTGATACATGCTTCAGATATTCCTACACTAAAACTAGATTGTAAGTCATATGTATGAAATCCACTCTTGTGCTATAAGCTGCCTGTGACAGCTTCCAAATACTGACCTAGAGAATGTCTGGTATGTTCGGACTGATCTAATAAGTCTGGATTTTATATTCATGATCCCAATTTTTAAGTGAATGTCACATAAAGGGACTTGTCTCAGCACTGATTTCAAGAACTAAGGAAAATGCAGCAACATAAAAAGCTTTGCTGAACCACTGGCTGAAGAAGCCAAATTTCATCAGATGTATATGTTTCCGTTGCTTTAGTAAAGGGAAAACATGGATTTTTCTGGCAGCATCTGATTACAAAATAAAGAGTTAATGACTGAAACTGTTAAATGTGCACTATTCATTAGTACATGCAGGAAGAAGTGTAGAAAAGAGCTGTTATAGGTGCTCTAATGACTAAGATAAGGGTCTAAGATTCAGAAAAGCTGGATATAATTGCAGGCTCTGACACAGACTTTCTTTCTGACCTTGGGCTACTCACCAGATACTGCCAACCCCAAGTTATCCAGCTATACAATGAAGATATGTTTAATTCAAGCCCCCCACTCCATTTTGGTTGGTTCTATATTGTTACACAGAGACATGGACAAGAGGGAGATTTCTTTGACTATGAGGGAAGAGAGGGATGAGGTGTAAGAATCCTCTCAGAGATTAATGTGATTTGATCCAAGAAACAAACAAAGCACAACTCTGGCAAGCCTGGGGGCTAAAGGAGTTGGAGCTGGAGGACACAAATTGCTGTTGGGAGCATTAGCACTGTAGAGATAACAGACCCACATGGGAGGAGGGTGTAGGTTTTACTATCAAAGCCAAACTCATCTCATTTGACTTAAATCAGAGCTACAATGATTTGCACCAGAAAAACAGCTGGTTCTGAAACCAAAATAGCTCCTTAGTCAAGGGCATATTCTAGGGCTTGAATCATCTTTAGCAAAGGAGAGGGGCTCAGTGTCAGAGAGCTTGACAGGGAACATGGGAAAAGTTAACTGACCTTTAAGGAGAATGTCAGCACAGGGAACCAAGGCTTAATCCTCAAAAAGCCCTGAGGTATCACTCTCATTGGTGCCAGGAAATTTGTGCCACTCTCAACAGGCAGGCATGCTTACCAGCAGAGCATACAGATCCAGATGCTGTGTGTGCCTTGATTATTGCATAATATTACCAAATAGGATTTTTAAAAAATCTTTAAAATGCCCTGCTCAAAGAAATCCAGCTTCATTTTTCAGAGGTCAGAAAAAGGACCAGCTCATTTCTTTGATGTAAATATTAACTGAGCCTGTTGAATCTGCTTTCTCACAAAATCAATTCTTTCCCAAAGAGAGTAAAATGATATGTTGTCAGACACAATGAATTTCCCTTTTACCAACCTGGAATACCATCACTAGAGCACTGAGTGAATTGATCTGGGATAGCTCAGGAAGTACTTTAAAAAGTGCAGTATCAACAGCTTTGCCTTATAAGGATGAGGAGCCCTTGACATACACAGATCTCCAGATTTCCTATAAACTTACCTGATTCCTTGTAAAACATTTTAATTCACTTGGCAAAACCACTAAGCCTTTATGGGGATGACTTGCTGACTTGCCTTTTTGAGCTCCATCTCCCTCTTTCTGTTTCTTTTCCAGGTAAGAGCAAGTCAAGAATTACAGAGTTCTCTGGTTCACTACTGTCATCCCTGGACACTGACAGGGATCAGCTCCTGCATTTTGCTCACCACTCCAAGTGCCATTGCATTGAGAATTATTGACATTGCCACCGAGGGGGCTATAGCTGTGTGAGTATAAATAAACACAGTGCTAGGAAAAGACACTCAAGGATAAATAGCAAAGGTAGTGCATTGTGTGAGACCAAAATAACTCTGTGCTGTTCATTGACAGAACCTTCTGCTGGCTGTTTCCAGCCAGGGCCTTTGTCTTCTCCTGAAAGGCAAAAAGCATGTGTGGCTTCAGAAGCCATGGGGCCCCTCTCTGTCCCTCCAAGATGGTGACACTGAGAGGCTGGACCCACTTTTGAGTACACTGCAAGTAGCAGTGCTGGATATCCAACATCTGCCTACATTCTCAGAGCTGTGAAGATCCCAGGTAAATTACCAGCACCTGTATGGACTCTTCTCTCTCTCCCTCCCTTGCAGTCACAGGGGTCTCTTCAGCAGCCCCCCTGGCAGGGTCCAGTTTTGGGGTTTCACCCATGATCTGTATCCCAGAGGAGGCTTATGGATGGCACAAGGGAACTAAAACATACAAATGATCTCATTGAGAGGCAGAAGCATGACAGAAAGTTTTGGGCTAAGTCAATTGGTGTAGCTTCCTTCAATGTGTCTCACCAATCTGGGTGAGGTCTGTGGATGTTTGGGGCTGTAAGGAAAGAGAAGGATGCAACAGGTCCATAATGTCCATGTTTTGATGCAGTGGGGGGCTTGAGTGAGAGCCAGGGGTCTGTTCTGAACCAACTAAATACCAATTTGATCCTACACTAATGGGTGCTGAAAGAGCCACAGTCCTGGCATGTGACTCCATTGATATTAATGCATCAAGGACGAGTTTGGCATGGATGATACCTCAGATGAGAACCACAGAGAAGTATTTTGTCAAAATACAATACATGGACAAGTTCCTTATCTTCAATGGAACTGACAAGGATTCACATTTAGAACTCATTGGAAAGCTAAAACTATGTTTTGTCATTTGGTGTCTGTAAATGTCTTCTTAGCACTTGAATTATGTTATTTTACTCTACAAAGTTACTATTCCACTGATTCATTTTTTTTTTGTTCTATTTTACAGTAGAAAATTCTGGAGAAATCCAGAACTCAAAGCCAATTCATCTGTTTTGCTCACCCTGGTACAGCGACGTTTATTTTGAAATTAATCTTTTCATGATCTCCTCCAATACAAAATAATGAAAGAAAGACAGTTCTTATCCTGCATTAGTTATTGTATTACATGTAAGCCCTTATAAGCAGTAAATTCCTCATTATATTAAAGCTAGATTCCTGAATTTTTACCTGACTTCCCTGCTTCTACACTACTTCTACTCAGTGTAGTGCATCAGTTTTCCCTTTGAAGAGAATGTCTCCTCTTTAGTGGTATTCTAGTCACAACAGCCAGGTATTTCAGACTGTGAAGAGAAGGTCAAAAATTAAAAAATAATATAGTTCTACTCATGCCAAGGGGACAGTAACAGCAATCAATCCCTGTTTGGAAATGAGATTAGAATAGTGCAGATAGCAATTATTTCAATGCAGATCTGCTCTCAACTAAGTTCCTCACTTTTCTGTAGCCACACAATTTCTGCTGAAAAATTATACCTGGGACATTTGGAATGTCCTTAACCAATAGTTCAGACTCAACATTATGAAGAACTACACTTCGTCCTGCTTAAAGTTATATCCTCACTACAACATTAAGCTCAGTTCTTAATGGGTTTTGCTCAACCAGATTTCATCATCCACAGAGATGGTTCAGAAATACTGTTTTTGCTGGAGTTTTGCTCCAGGACATTCATGGCTCCATGCAATCAGTCAGCAGGGGATGCAGAGTCTTGCTGGTCCAGATACACATCTGCTGCTTCAGGCCTGGAAAATCTGGTTGTGCATCCAGCCAGAAGTCTCCAGAGGATTAAGTAGCCTCCAGCAAAACTCTTCTGCAATAGTGTTGAAATAAAAAATGTTAACATGTCCAAAACACTGATTAAACCCAAATTAATCCTGAAGCAGTTATGGCAGCCCTTCTGTGCACATGAAACTGCTGAGCCAGCAACTGTGCAACATCTGAAGCAGCAGCCATTCAGGGACAAAGTAAAAGCATAACAAGAAATCCAAGGGCTGCTTGGGGTGTGTTTCAGAGAGCTTGTCTGCTGCTAACTCCTAAGTGGCAAGTCCCTCACTGCACTCTGCTGCCACTGTAACCTCTGCCAGCTCAGTGAGACAAGAACAGGTCCACTATCAGCTGCCTCACTTGATCATGTTGATGTAAATTCCAGAGAGGTCTCAGCCCACCTGGGACTCTTATTAATCTTTTAGGGACTCATGAAGTCTTTCACCAACACCTTGAGTGAGCCCTGGGAGGTTCAGGACAGGAAGTCCTTCAGTACCTACAGCACACTTGAAGGGTGACAGATTAGAGTGGAACAGCAGGGAGTGCTGCTTAAACCCTGTAATCCTCACAACCACAGGTTAGAGTCCTTCCTGACAGCTCTGGTTCCCAGACCACTACTACTACCACCACCCTCTCATTTAGATTCCCATGTCACATGGGTGATTTGGGGGCTCTGTGGCATTTAGGACATGCTCCATTCAACACTTCATAATTTAAGACACATTTCCAGGGAATTCAGCAGTGGAATTTTCTTGGTCCTCCTTTCACTACTAATGTACTTGCAGAAGCCCTTCACACAGTCCATGGCAGAATTCCATGCATTTGGGCTGCTCCTCTCTGTGCAGAGCATAACTGCCTTTCACATCTCACCCTCCTCCTTCTAAAATGCACATATCCACCCATCACAGCTTCAGCTGCTAGAGCTCTTAGAGTGTCTAATACAAAGGAGCAATGGGTGGGTCATACCTTGCCTATCCGGGTCTGCAGTACTGGGAACACTGTGTCTCCTAATCCAGTCAATATGGAGATCCAGGCACTGTCTCAAGATGACTTGCTGAAACACCTAAATTAGATGGTGCACCTTCATCTCTTGATTATTACTCTGAAAAATGATAATAATAGCCTTGGGGCAAGGCTTTAATCCACAATCCCCACACATCCCATTATAGTTGCAAACACGTCATACATACTCAGGTCCAGTAGAAAGAATAACTATTCTTTTCCAATGTAGTAAAGACTGATGAACAATGGAAGCCCTCTCAAAGATCTAGTTTCCATTTCTTCACAAAGTCAAGGACTTCCCTGCTTGCCCAGATACAGTCATGGTTGATGTGCTTTTGTTGGCTTCAGATAGGAGAGAAAAAAGGAAGGAGCCAACAGAAGGGAACCCATTTGAGGTCAGACCTCATCAGGACCAGCAACTTGGGAATTTGTGTCCAGAAGTGACTTGTTTGTGTTTGTTTCTATTATATTCAAGGAAGGGGGAAAAGCATGCTTATTCTTCTGTAAATAACAAGATCACAGGGAGAAATACACTACATTTACATGAGCATTGTCTCTTCCAAATAGAAAGGTTGTGACAGGTGACAGCATACTTACAGCCTGTTTATTGAGCCTTAGTATGATCTCTTTCACATGGAAGAATAATTAGGGAAAGAATATCTTTAAATTCTTCAAATTGCAGTTTGGTTTCTTTCCTTCAAGCTGTAAAAATCTCATTGCAGATATTTACAATTCAGTTTGAGGCACAGGAGCTGTAACTAACTTATGTTTTGTCCTTCCAGTGCAGTTTCTTTAAAGGATGAAGGTCTTAGTCCCAGCCAGCGCAGGAGCACATATCACCAACATTTGGTAGCAGGAAAATCCAGAAAGGAAATCCAGATTTTAAGGAAATCCACAGTGACAGCCTCTTCCTGCAGCAAATCACTGCTTGATCCAGTTTCCAGGTTGACTGCTGCTCTTTCCCACAGTACACCTGCAGGTAAAAAAGCAATACAAGCAACACTCCCATTCCCAGGTGAGGAGCAAGTGAGGTGATGGTGCAGCTGTGTCTGTACAAAGGAGCTGCTAATGGTCCTCCTTGAGTGGAGGAGGTTGGTTGGTTGGTGCCGTTCTGGCTTTGAGAGGGTAAGGGAGACAAACCACAGAATAAACAGGAGCAGTAAGAAGCATTTCTAGAGCTCTGTCAAAGAGTGCTCTGTCTATCTCTGAGGGGAACTAAATGTATGAGCTAAAAATATTTTCCCCCCCAGGCAGAGAGGAAACACTGGTGGGGTCAGGAAAAACAACAGAATCTTAACTGCTGAAGCACCCAGTGAGTCCCCATTTTTAGGGACAAAAGCCACATTCCTTTACACATATAGAAGTGTTAGTTCACTGGTCTCACTAGAGCTTTGCACTACTAAAATGTCTCTATGATTACAAGCAAAAATAGACAAATACTGTTTTTTTGCTGATGAAATGCTGGGGGTCTTTTTCAGAAAAATGTGCTGTTCAGACTGCCTTGGTAGTTCATCTATATCAGGTACTGCCCCCTAAGAGGACAAGAAGAAGAAGAGTCTGAACCAGACAGACTGGAGACAGGGAACCTTCAGGAACTCCAGCTCCTGCCGTGCTGGCTCACAGAGAACCTTCTGAGCACAATGGGTGCTGCCTTCACAGGCTGCTGCTCCAAACCCTCTTGCAATACAAGTAAAATGGACTTGAGCTCACTTCACTTCTTTCCACACCTCAAGACACCCAACTACACATGATGATCACCCCAAATCCAGATGCCTCCCCTTGCTACACTGCTCCCTTTCTCACAGCTGCGAAGTCTGAAACTCCCAAGGACAGTTTCCTTAATTAATCATCAGGCAAATTTTTTTTTCTTTTCTCTGTCTCTTTTTCCATTTCTGAGTTGCAACTTTTCCTGCCAACATTCTGCTTGGAATGAATTTCTACAACGGAGCCATATAACTTCTGAAAATAGATACTTACACTGGTAAGCCTGACACACCCTATATGGAGCCTGTGAGTGGCAGAGCCATAATCAAAAGAGAATCAAGACACTGGGCCGTGCTAGCAGCATTCAATTAGGCTCTGACCAAAGCAGCCCTAAGAGAAGAAAGTAAATGGGAACACTGTAAACGCCCCCAGGCTCTTTTCATCACTCAGAGGCATTTCAGTTTGTTCTCTTCAGGGTGACCCTAGCTCAGGAGAGTTATTCCAATACAGCTGGTATGTTCAGAACTCCTTGAAAAATAAAAATTCTCAGAAATAGCCAACTGTCGTGATTTCCTGATATAAAACTGCGTGTAAAACCTATGGGGGAAAGAAGCCAGTAGTCATATGATATGTCTGAGCTCTGCCTATCATTAGCAGGGGTGGGTTTTTCAGAATAAAATTCTCCTGGGCCAAATAACAGGAGAGTGATAAATAAAGCTTGTCAACTGCCCTTTCTGACTCACTCTCTCCTGCTCAAGGGTGACTCACTGTCATGTGTGAAAGGCTGCCAGGTCCTCCTTACATGCTGAAACAAGCATGGGTTCTGTGTTAGACACACATTACCTCAGAAAAAGCAGACACTTGCTGCTGAGAAGGCAGCCCTGGAAAAGACTCTGCTGACTAAAGGACCTGAACTTCAAGGTATTTCTTAATCCTTTCCGAAAAGTTCAAGGTTGTTGTTAGATTACCACAGAAAACTTAGATGCAAAGCCCTGGATGAGGACTTGGCTGGTGAGTGCAGTGTTTTAAACCATGGCTTACTAGGACCATGAAGCTTTCCCAGGTAACTCCTATGGAATGAGCCAGCCAGCACCTTCTAGGTGCAGACAGAAATAACCAAGACCCTGCCTGGTCTAGAGCTGCCTTTTGTCCAAGGAAAATGTCATGAAAAGAAACAGTCCCTTGTTGCTCACTACTTCATGGGGCTGCTCCCTCAAGGAGCCTGTGAGGAGCCTGCAGAGGGGCAAACAAAGCACACTGAACATCATCTCTGAGTGCGAGTAGCTCACTGAGTGTTCCCGAGCAGCACCTTTGGTCTCCTCCTGTCATCCCAGGCCCACCACCAGCCAAATGTGCAACTCTGTGAAATCTCTGCCCCAGGCACTAATAACAAATCCCAGTCATTAGCACATACCACAGTCTGCATTGCCCTGCAGACAGGTGCCAGAGGACACCTTGCCCTTGTGCTCTTTCAGAGATTCCTGCACTGAATGCTGCTGTGCCGTGACAAAGCAAGGGGCTTTTGCAAGGACAACCATGCTGGGATGCCAACTCACAGGTCCCAGAGGGCCCCGTGCTGCAGCTGGAAGGACACAGCTGCACCTATGGCACACAGAGGACTCCTGATGCAGGAGCTGACAGGTTTCTCCCAGCACTAAGAGGAGAAGATATTCCACAGCCTTCCTAGCTCCAGGTATTGGCCAACATCTTTCTGCATCATGTAGGGAAACCGTGCTGCCACAGGGCAGTGATAGCACAGCTGCCTCCTGCATCTTCTGCCAGCTGTGCACCATGCAGGAGTCACCCATGCAGCTGGGAAAGACACTCACGTGCTTTGACCCACAAAAACTGCAGCTAAAGCCCCAGCTTAAGGTCTCACTGTTGGAATCCTGGATGCTGAGAATTTTAAACTCTCTGTGCTGAAGGGCACCGACCTGCCAGAAAATACTATATTTGACCTGAGGCCGTCGAGAAGGCTTCCAAAACTGATTGATAGCACTGGGATTATGGGTGTGTAGTTGATGAGAAGTGTGTAATATCAATGGGTGGAAGACTTAGAGTTTAAGGTTTTAGAATATAGCAATATATATGGGGCAAGATGGAGGTTTTAGGACAGTGGCTGGTTGTTATTCTTTACCTTCTTCTTCCTTCTTCGTGGGTGGTATTTAGTAATTGGACAGAAAAGTCCACATCGTGGACTTTGATTAGTTATTGGGTTAAAAGTGAATATCATTTGTGTCATTTCTTAATTGGATTGTTTAGCCTTAAAAGACCTTGTTACAAGAGATAGTTAGCCATTTTGTACCTTGTTAGTAGAATGCTGTAAAACTCACCACTTGTAATATAAATAAGAAATAATATACACCTAAGCCTGAATGCAAAATATCATCTCAAAGGCTTCAATCCCAACCTTGACAGAGGAAGAAAAAAGAAGCCAAAAACTGGCATCTCACCACCATTTTTCAGATCATATGATCGCTAACCTGTCTGCCCAGAATGAAGATATAACCTAGAAATGTTAATTTTGAATAAAATCTCAGAATGGTTTGGATTGAAGGGACCTTAAAGATCATCTAGTTCCAACTCCCCTGCCAAGGGCAGGGACACCTTGCACTATACCATGTGCTCAGAGAATTAAGACTGTACCATCATTTTTATGAGGAAGATATAGAAGCCACAGGGAGTTCTAAATATATATTTATTCTTCTCTGGGAGAAGGTTTCTATCCCCTAAAATTTCTAATAGGTCATATTTAAATATTTGTGCTGTGTACCAGAACGAATGTCTAATGAAAAGCTTAAAGAGAAGCTGCAGGCCACAGCAGCTTCATCCAATGGTAAAAGGACTCACCTGACACATGGAAAACAAGCCTAGGCCACAATGCTACTTAGGCATTTAATATCACATGTGCCAGTCTAAGTGAGAAGACTAAATATTAGCTGTGAACCTGCACTCCAAGTGTCTGTCTCAATCAGGTAATGCAGGGCCATCCCACAGAAGTGATCCAGTCCCTGGGCTTTTGGCTGCTCCAGAAGAAGTACATTTCTCATCAAAATTGTGCTGAGAATTTTCATCCTTTTAAAAACTGAACTGCAAGGGTAAAATAATTGTATTCTTCTTATCCTGCATTCATATATTTTACTGAAAAACTTCCAAACTGGCACTAGTGTGCCAAATTTCTCTTCTTAGCCAGGATGAAGTATTACACCTGTGGTCTCCTTCCACTGTTTAATCATCCATTATTTTTCCATTGTTTTTGATCGGCTATTATCAAGTCAGGCTTTCATCCTAAACTTCCATGCTAACATTCCATGCTAAAATATCCATGCTAACATTTTCATATTTGGCAGGTACAGATAGTTTGATAGGTAAAATAGTCAAAATTAAGGTTAATGTTATCCAAGAAAAAAATATAGGAAATAATAAAAAAAAAGTGAACATAATATATTAGAGATTCTGGAATAGTTTCCTTCAGAAGCAAAATTTCACCGATTTTTTGGCTCAACTAAGTCATCTCTTCTGATTGTTTTGCTAACTCTTTAGAAAAACAGGGTTGACATTGAAATCAATAATCATATTCATCTGCAGGTGTCAAAATCAGCCAGGAAAATAATCTTCTCAAAAATGGCCCAAAGAAGGCATTAAGATGAAGGACCAGAAGTACAGCCTAGATCTCCAGTCACCCAGCCCAGTCTCTTGTGTGTCAAATTCCCCCAGCTCTGACAAATGAGTTGGGCATCTTAAGGTGCAATTTCAAAGTGATTTACGGAGCCAAGTGAAACCATGCTGTCCCACAGACACCACTGCTGCCAGCTGCTCTGACTGCAGGCACCTTCTGCTCTCTGCAGCACAGCTCTGCCACTGCTCAGCCTTCCTCTGCAGCTCCTCGGGGTGGCAAACTGAAGTCATCTCTTTGGATAGAGGAACCACTTGTCCTTGTTCTTTCTCTTCTTCCTCTTCTCCCTCTTCTCCTCCACTGTCCCATGGGGTGTGCACATCCAGGATTTTAACTCACTAGATTGAGCTCCAGTGATGCCTGTTCCTGTTAGAAAACATCATGTTAAGCTGCTTGACACAATGAAGAGAAGAAAAACAAGAGCGAGAGGGACATGTTTGTAATGTTTCCTAGGCAAACCACCAAAGAACCTTGCTTCCTTTAGCAGAGAATGACTGCTCTGCCCCCGGGGAAAAGAAATAAACCATCCTTGTACCCTCAGCACCTTGAAAACCCCTTGTGTTCATGTCTGGAGTGAGCATGCACACAGCGTGGGTTGCAGCCATGCCAGTGAAGCTCCCTGAGAGTTTGGTTCCTTTGCATACCAATTACATGACTCTGTCTGTAATGCATAAAGCCAAGATGCTCAGGGTACACCCAGTGATCCCAGAGCATGCACAGAACAATTACAGGAGCATGTGCAGCAAATTTCACACTCTCAAGAAATACCAGACTCACTGGTCATGTGCTGGAGACATGTCCAAAGGTTTTGCATGTGCAGTGCTGTAGCATTCATGAAGGTGAGTCTTAATTTCTCATTTCCAGGCAAAAGAAGAGTTAAGTCTTAATGGGAGTTTTCCATACACTTCAACAGAGCAAAACTTATTTACTGATAACTCAGTAGTCCTGAGTTATTGCAGTTAAAAGTACTGCAGTGATAATGCTGCTAACCACTGCTGGATGGGAAATGGAATTCCTCTCCTATGGCAGACCCAGGCTTGAAAGATTTTGTGTTTATTGTTAATCAGGAGAAAAGGTTCTGTTTCTACTACCATCAAAAGTGTATGTTTAAAGTACAATGCAGTAACAAAATTACTTTTTTGGAATAAAGTATACCAGTAATTTCTGATCAGAACATTATTAAAAACTAAAAGTCAAGAAGATTGAAGAAGTTGGAATTAATCATGAGCAAGGAAACAAACCCCATTGTGATTTTCAGAAGTTTTGATTAATTTCTGCTTAAGCTGATATTAAGGCATATTTCCTTTCCACAGAAAACAGGATTTTTAAACAAGCCCTTTGATTGCTGGTAGGTGCTTTGCCATCAGATAACCAAGAGAACTATCTTGGCAAGCTTCAGTCTCTCTCAGGTCTCTCAGAACTCTCCTGTTCCTCCTGTGCAGACCAAATCCTCAGTCCAGTGGCCCCTCTCCCAGTGAGAAAGATTTAGGTTTTATCCTTCCTTATGGCACTACAAAATCCATGCATGGACCAGTGCAGATTTGAAAGCACTGGTTTTTTAAAGGTATGCAGACAGATGAAGCTAGAAACAGAGTGAGCTCAGATGGATTCTATCTTGCTCAACTCTGACCAGCTTGGCATAGTCTTGGCTAGTCTAACCTGAGATCACCACCCAGTTTCCCTCAATAATCAATGGAAAGAGACTGATGGGATGAGTCATTCTATGGGGGTTCCTATCACACACATCTATCTCAAGAGGCAACAATTCACTCTCTGGCTGAGCTTCTTCTTTATTCCACACTGTCTGTTCAGGCAGCTGAAGGCATGGACTGACTGGACAGAGAGTGTTTATGCAGCTGCAGGCAGACAAGATGATCCCCACCCTGAATGACAGCATTATTATCAGACAAAATATCACTACCAAATACCAGCTCATTGCATCTCACCTCCAAGTGTCTGCTTGCTGATTAAAAAAAACAAACCAAAATCTGGCTTTTCACTCCTCTGTAACATTTGTCATCCCTGGCATAAACCGATTCAAATCCCTATAAA
This sequence comes from Chloebia gouldiae, assembly GCA_003676055.1. NCBI lineage: Eukaryota > Metazoa > Chordata > Aves > Passeriformes > Passeridae > Chloebia > Chloebia gouldiae. The sequence continues at coordinate 2,138,550 of QUSF01000004.1, read as the reverse complement.
TCTGATCTCTACCAAGTCTGTTCTTGAAAAGATGGCATAACTGGGACTGCTTGGTATCCTTGGAACTAAATCCACAGTTCCACTCTTTCAAGGAAAAGCGTCCCAGTTTATGAAGTACAATGTATAATTTGGGCCCAGATATTCTATATTGATTCTGCTGAAGCCCTGCTACATGGCAAATCTCACAAATGGCTGCTGGAGCTGTATGTGGCAGGCCAGAGGAGCTGACTGGCATCTAGAAATGTCACCAAGGGCAATGGGAATGAAAGACTGTACAATTTCTTGTCTGCAGAGATGAAACAATGAGGCCAATGATGAGAAGAAATCTGCAGAGCAGACTTCCCAGAGGGACCTCAGGCTGTGGTGGGAACTGTCTGGAGTCCAAGAGCCACCAAGGGACTGAAACTCCCCAGCTTAGAGCTCCAAGGGGAAAAGGTTTGGGTTGAAGGGCAAAGAGATGGTATTTTACAGGGACACCTAGGCCCTGGAGGCAAAATTTTTTTCTATGCACTCTTCCCTACAAATAAACTACTGGGGGAACCAAAACCAGAAAGGAGCATTTGGGTGTATGTGCAAGGGAGGGACACACTCTGGGCTGACACTCAGTCACACTCTCTGTTTATCTTTGTGACTTTTTTACCTCAAAGAAGCTCTGATCTTTGTGCAATGATGTTTTCCTCCTAAGGCAGCAAACAGCACAAAATTAATAGCAGCAGTCGTCCTTTCAGTCCTGTGAACAGAGCATTGGATATGACTCATGGGGCTATGCCAAACTGGCATTCCACCAGGGCAATAAAGCTGTTGCTGGTAGATCCTCATTAACAGCATGCGGAGATCCACCGTCCAAGAGAAAGATGGGACTTCTGCCTTGCCTCAGAAGAAGAAAACGTAAAATGTTGTATGGCTGAGCTAGTTAAATCTGACAGAGAACAGAGCTGGTTGTGATGAGCAGGCGAGGCTCCCCTGCTATGCTATCTCCACTGAGCTCTCTGCACGGGCCCCTCAAAACTGGTCAGCGTTGATCTAACCCAGTTCCCACTGAACAAATTTAAAAACTCTTCCTGACATCACTGGAAGAGCAGCAAGCAGAGTTTTTGGGGGCTAAAAGCCAGGACAACGCTGAGACAATAAACTTGAAAACCAGGAAGGAGGTGCCTGATGTATCTCCAAGAAGAAATGTAAAACATGCCCAAGAACAACAAAGGGCCTTTGTTAAAGAAGCAGCAATTTGCCCAGTGGAAGCCAAAGAGATGCTGTCGCCACCCACTTGAGCCCAAGATGGTCACACAAAGCCAAATGACCGTCCATGATGGAAGTGCCCATTAAGCAGAGGGTGATGCACACATCCCAGCAGCCACTCTGTTCTCCTGGAGATGGCACAACTCACCCTCATAGGAATGCAAACACATTTTCCCTGCTAACCTACAGGTCCTGCCAGCTGCACAGGACAGCCTGTCTCCACATCAGCTCACCAGCTCCTGATGTGTCCCTTCCTGATCACATCAAGTGATGCAGACCTTGACTCCCAGCTGCCATCACCCCAAAAATAGCAATGCAGAGCAGTCCATGAAGATAGTACCTTTCAGCCTTTTTTTTCAGCTCTATTTACCATCCCTGGACTTCTATTTACTGATTTTTTGATCAAGGTATCTCCATACCTGGTTCCCACCAGCTGCAACCCTGCTGATGCTTCACATATATACAAGAGAAAAGAGGCTTGACTCTGCACGCACAGCATGGCCCTTTGCCAAAGAAAACTCCCAAAACAACTCCAATGATTTGGGCTCCTTATGGATTCTGGTAAAGAACAGCATTCTGCCTTCAGAGTACCAGAGAAGAGAAACTTAAAATCATCGCAGGTGCTGAAACCTAAATATGAAACACAGATTCTCCTTTTAACAGCTCATGTGGTGTCTGGGAATTAAGATGCTCGTTTAGCAGAGAAAACTATGCAGAAGCCAGGAAGAGAAAATAACACAAATAATTAGAGACAAAGAAGGCCAGGGGTCTTCACCCTTCTTTCTCCCTGTGCTTTCATCCCTGAGGTGAGGCACTAAGCCAAAAGACCTGAGTGAAGTAAAGTTTCCTAAAGTAAGTCTTGAACTAGAAGGCACCTCCCATGTCTAGGACACAATTGCTAATTAAGAAAATACAAAAAAAGGGTCAGGAAAACATCCTGGAGCAAGAAGCTTCAGGACAGGACTTGCAAGAAATTTGAAAGAGTGAGCAAAAAGCATCATGGCTTCTAGTAACATAACAATATTTATTCTGGAATTGACATAGCAATATTGATTTCTCAGAGCTGTGAAGGGGATGGAGTGAGTTCATGCATAAAAGAAAGAGGAGGCCAGCACAGCCCTGTTTGCCCCATTGATGCTGCTTTGGGAACACTCTGTGTTGTTCCCATCGTGACAAATGCCCACAAGGAAACTGGCACCACAGAAAGGTTGCACAATCCTCATAACTTAAAAGGAGAAAGCCAGACACACCTATTCCTTCCTTAGCATTGGAGGCACAAAAGGGCTAATGCTAGCATACACAACTAACAGGAACTCTCAAATTCCAGTCTGGAATAGTGTCAAGATAGGATTTTAATGCTGCATTTTACAAATCATGTAAGTGTAAGCTGAAGATGATCTCCACCTAAGCATCCCTTTTTACAATTTCAGGGAAAACACTTCTGTGAAACATCAATAATTTCACATGAACATACAGACATTTGGCAGATCTGGCAGAGAAAGCACTTTACCAACATAGTATAAGATTTCATTAAAATGTTGCTATGGTGAATTGGAATGAAAAGCAACAGCCTCAACACCATCATGAACCCACAGCTGGGTTATAAGGAAATACAGAAAAACTGGGGCTGATACACCATCAAGAGTGTCTCAGCTTTTTAATCTAAACATTTTTCATGTAAAAAAAATAACTCGTCAAAAGTAACCTTCCCCAAAGTTTCAATTTCATCCAAACCCATGTGTCCTCAAAAAAGTCCTAACCATCTTATAATTAAGAGTGTTAACCAGTTCTGTCCTTTAGCTCTTGTACTTAGCTGTTCATTTAATGGTCTGGGAGGATCCAGATAACATTTAAGGCTGGAATGAGTCAGCCTGGAAAAGATTATGTTTATACAATTGCAGCATGGTATGGGAAGTGCCCTATATTATAACAGGCTCAGCATTAGCCTAACTCTGAAGGCAGCTGTAGTCAGCCACCCTGCTATGAGTAACTCAGTGAGCCCTCTCCTCACACAGCACCTGCCCTGCATCATGAGGGCTTTAAAACACAGCTCTTTTCCAGCCTGGGTCTTTCCACAGCCTGGACACCAACATCCCAACCCAGCCTCCAACCCCCACTGTGATGGAAATACCCAAGAACACAGTTTCACTCTCATGCTGGTGGTTTTTCACCACTAGATCTCTTGCTTGTCTCAATCACTCCCTTTCACCAGGCAATAGGAGTGGCTGAGGAGGCAGCAGAGCTGCCTGTTAAACTGTTTTAAAACTGCCTGATTTACCCAGCTGCACCCAGCTCTTAAATCCAAGTTATTGCAATAAGTTCCTCCAACTGATTCTGATAAGCACAGACATTAGGACCACAGAGTAAGTAATCAAATGCTGTCATGATCCTCCCTGTCCAACCAGAGAGAAGGTTGACTCTGCTCATCAGGATTTGGGAGCAAGAATTTGGCAGAGAAGGCTGCTCCCACAGTGCCTGGTGAAGAGCTGATGTGTCAAGATCCAGGGGAAACACATCCTTATTCTGTGTCCAGCACCCTTTGGTATGGGACACACTATAATGGGAGCCCTGTTGGGACAGCAATTCCACCCCTTTGACTCCATCCTTTTGTGGGCTACCTTCTCCTCTTGATTACAAAGAAACCCGGGGTGTCCCACCCAGCCAGGAGCAAGGCTGCCTGGAGCACTGGTGCAGGAGGGGACGTGCACATTTGTGACTCCTCTGGGGGACTGGCAGCAGTTTCACATCAACTGACTGAAAGTTTTCATGAAACTGCTCTGAGAGGATCCCAAGCACTGGAGTGCTGTGTGGGGACCACTCCTTTGTATTGCCAGCGAAAGGAAACATTGTGTGAGGACATGCATGGCTGAGGAAAGAGTCCCTAACACTCATACAGTGTAAAATCTCTCTGTCATTTAGTACACCAGTTATAGTACATTATTGTTGTAAATGCAGGCGAACCCAATGGAAAGAAATGACGATGTCTGACTCAATTCAGAAGGTTGAATTATTTCTTTATAATAACTATATTAAAATACATTAATATACTATATAAAAGAAGATACTAAAACTACATACTACTTTTTCTAACTCTGTATCTCTAACATAACTCGTGACCCTCTCTCAAGATTCTAGACACAGGCGGATTGGATTGTCCATCAAGCTCAAACAACCCTCATTAGAATCTAATCAAGCACTTACTCCTGGCAAACAATTCTTTAAACACATTCCACATGAGAAAAACAAGGAGCAGAAATATAAATTGTTTTTTCTTTCATTTCTCTCTGTGTACCTCTATGAAAAATGCTGAGAGAGGCAGAAATGTGCTGCCACACATTATACACTTGTACAGTGTATAATCTCTCTTAATTTTTCCTCCCATTAACCATTTTTTGTGGTGTTTAGTTGCTGGCCAGGGTTAAACCACACCATCTTCATCACCTGTTTAAAATCCCCTTTTTCTTGTCCTCATCATTCCCGTAGTTTCTCTCCTTTTTCAAACACCCTCTCATCCTCTCCCGCCTTCTGTTCTTTCTCAAATCTCACTATCAATCTGTCTCCCATTTCAGCCCACAGCTGGGACCATCACTGCCGAACCTGGTTAGTTTCCACCACTCTGAAATAGCCATGCACCACCTTCCCCACTCAGAGGGGGAATTCTACACTTCTAATGCCCAAGCACAGCCCCACTTACCTCTACTCCCTGCACGTGCTGCCCTTCAGGTACATTGTCTCCCTCCCTTGCTAGAATTATCTTTATGCTATCTCAGACTTGGCAGAAGAGAAAATTTATGCAGGCATAAATGGCAACCAGCAGGCACTCAATGATTTGCTTTCAAGATTAAGTGGGAGAGGCAGGGGTAAGATCCAGGGCTGCACTGATTTTTGCCCTGCTGACTTTCATGTTGAGCCCATTAAAGTTTCCTGCTCTGTGTATTCAGCAACACTTCTGCAGGGCTACAGCACTCCAGTCTGGTATCCAGAGCTCTGCTGCAATTCATGGTGGCCAAATCAGTTGTCAGCAGCTCACCAGAAATACTTTTGGTATTGGTTATGAGATGAGACAGAGCTGCAGGAAGATCAGGACACTTCTCTGTCTCATGATCCCATAGGTCTCTGTGGCTCCTTGGCTCACAATACATTAATTGTCTGGGCATTCACTTGTGTTGTGCAACAGAGACCTTGACCCTGGGCTACTGAGGCCCTTGACGGAGTCAAGGCTTGCTTTGCACTGGGCATGTGGTGCTGCTGTGCCATTCCTTGAGGATGAGGATACAGCATACCTTGGCAAGGTAGGCCCTGGGCACCCCTAACTTCACCAACACATCTTCTCTAAAATATCACAGTCCTTTTTAAAACAAAAAGGCAACAATGTTTTCAAGGAAGGAGCTCTGGACAATAGGGACACAGAAAGAGTGAGAGTTCCTGAGAAGCTAGTGTGGATTTTAGGCACCCAAACCAACATGCTGGCTGACACCACCATGAAGGGACCTCTCTGGAGCTGGTTCAGATGCTTCCAGAGCAGCTGGGCAGTGCTGGTGGGGCCACAGGGGCTGGGGCTTCAGCCCAGACGGGTTTTCTTGCCCCACACAACATAAGCTGCATGCCCACAGCCCGTCAGGCTGCTGCCTTTGATCCTGCATGGCTTATGAGCCCTTGCTGAAGGCAGCATGGAAGCCCTGGGGACAGGGATCCCCAGGGCTGGCTCTGTCACCGGCAGCCTGGAGCTGTGGGTCTGGCTCTCCCGGAGTCACCACTTACTGCTCTTCAAAAAGGCCCACGAAGCGCTTCGGGACCGCCTCTAAACAGGACCGGCTGACACTGCAAGCCTGTATTTTAAACCAGTTCAGATCAAACACTAAGGAAATTCCAAACCAAAGAGCTTTCTATTTCCTCTGCTTCCCCTGTAATCCACCCGACTGCCTGCCGGTTCCCGGGAGTGCTGCTGGCCTAAAAGCTTCCAGCCTCTTCTCACACACAGAAGAGTTGGTTTTATCTGCCCTTCCTTGATGGACTCCAGCTCTAAAGCTTCCTACCCAACCCTTCCTTAATAAATTGAAACAATTACTCCGGGCTTCTCAAGGATAATTGCTAATAAAATTCAGCAGATTTCCCCCAAAAGACATGAAAGGGTTGGAAGCAGAACCAGAAACTAAAGGAGAAAGAAAATGCAGGACAGAAATAATAGCCCTTGTTCCATTCATGTCTCATCCACTGCTGGTGAGTTTTTGTTGTTAGAGTCACATATTTCAGAGATGAATCCTGCCAAGCTGTCTCCAGTGGGGAAATGCCTCATGCTCACTGCTTTGGAAAATCGGTTAGTTGTTTTTAATATTATTTAACAAGATCTTCCTGAATCTAGAAAAGAATCATGAAACCCTCAGGCTTGGATTTCCAAAGAATCAGCAGGGCATCAACAAAAGAACAAGTCACAAGAAGCAAAAGATGTCCAGATTCATCCTGACTTTCTCTGACAGGACTCCCTTCCAATACTTTATTTTCCAAAGACAGTTTAATGCACAGAAGCAATGAATTCTGAAGCCTGGATGATCTTAGGTGTTCCCTTGAGGGGACTCTGATGCTTCTACAAGTATCAGTGGTTTAGGTTCAAGACAGCTGAGGAGCTATTCAGATCATCAGGTCTGGCTTGTTATGGACAAAATTAGACCCAACAGATGAATTAAGCCTCTCAGATAGGCAGCCCAAATGGCAGGAAATCCCAAACACACCAATGAGGAGCAGGAATAGCCAGTTTTATTTTCTGTCTTGTTAGGTTATCTCACTGTGCCTGCAAGAAGAGCTGCTGGAGGACTGCACAGCATTGCATGTGCCTGTCATATGTGAGCATGAGGCTGATAAAGGACTAGGTGGGTCACCAAGCCCTGTCTCCAAGTAATGTCTGTTGGTTTAACTGGGAGCAAATTACAGGCATCACTAAGGAGAAACTTGAAGCGGCACTGGCGTGTCTTGCCTCTAGTCTGTCTCTCCTTGTGGCACATTGCCAGCACTACGCAGGGAAGCAAAAGAGCCTCTGAAATTAAATTATATCTTGGAGGAAGGGGGAGGAGTTTTCTCCTTGAGCAGGCCACTAGCAACAGCCCTGAGCATGGGATTTATGTGGGATAGGTACAGGAAAACAAATGACTACGCAATCTTCTTTCACATTTACCCAAATACATCAGCATATCACAAACCCAAGGATTCTTATCACAAGCGTAATTTTATGTCATTCCAATTCTATTCTGTAGTTACGAAATCCCTTTCACAAGCTCTCAGAACTCCACCTTCAGAAACACAGTAGTTTTCTTGCTTGGCCCCACTACTTTCTAGTGGAAGATCATTCTAGGAGGGGAAAGACAGTCCTTGATACATTTGATTTGAAATATAGCACAAATGAGTTTGTTATTAGACCCTGTGGACAGCAAGAAATGGGAGGTCTTGAATAGGGAAAGAAGATGTAATACCAGAAAGCTCTTCACAGCATGACTAACATCCCCCTGCTTCTCCAATTCAGCTAACATACTAAAACAATTAAGGTTGAACCTCAGCATTAAATAGGACTTAAAATTGCCTTTTGTAATTTTATTTTCTTTACTGGTATTTATACTTCATTAGATCAATATCCTGAATTCCTGCTTCTGCATGGTAAGTGCCTGTTCTTTAATCTTCTCTTAACACTCCATTCAGGTAATCCTGACAAGCGAGCACTTCCCTTCAGGGATGGTAATGAATCTAAATAAAGCCCTATTATAGAAGAGGGCAGTACTCAGTATATGTTTCCCACCAACAGGCAGGACTCACTTTGAGGGCCCTGCATGTTACAATGCACTGAAAAGTCTCATTTGGCAGGGTTTATCCAGTAGCTTACAGCTGATCCCTACTAACCAAAGGTCCCTTGATCCAGGAAACACAACCCTATAGGTCTGAACTCCCTTGTTTCAGTCTATTGCTGCATTTGCCACACCAGTCAATGACAGAGTGAGGTGTCCTAACCCATGGCGTGGCCTCCTTGTCCTTCACCAGCCAAGAGCAAGGCAATCTTTTTGTGAACTGCAGCCCAGAGCACTTCAACTGATTCTATGACCTTTGTGTACTGAACTGTGCTGATGGTTTTCTTTATTTATAAATTGTTCCTTGAGCAATGAAAGAAGCATCTGTAAATCTATGGATGTAGAACAAATCAATTCCTTAGGGACACCAATCCTCCATCACCAACACTTTATTCTTCAATCCAGATAAATCTGCCTGTCTTTATATCAAGGCTTCATGAACTGTGAAGCAAGTAATCATTAACTGATTTAGGAGAATGGTGAATCAATTCCAGAAACTATTAGACTGCAGAAAATCACAGAAGTTTGTTACAATCATAGCTTGTAATTCTCCAGTGCTTTCTCCCAAGGCACATAACCCTCTAACACAGCAGCTCCTGATCTGTTCCCCTGGCATCCCCACTTCCACTCCACAAGGCAGCAAATGTGGTCACACACCCTAACTTGAGAACTGCTTTCCTAGCACTTATTCCTCATGCTGTAACATGTTTCTAGCACCTAAGAGTCATCAGAACCTGCTTTGCAAAGTATTTAGAAATGAAGTCTTAAAGCAATGTCACCCACAGCACAAATTAACTTGCAGCAGACTCAGTTGTGACTATTTGCTGTTTTGCAGGCAGAAATGGCTGGATGCTAATGTTAGTCCTGGGAAAAGTCATTAAGGGGTGGTCATTTGGTCGAGGGGACTCACACAGATTTAACATCAGTGGTAGTAGAAATTATTTATTCAAATCACCTTGTGGACCCAGATTATTTGGTGACCCCATTGCAGCAGGACTGGGCCCTGCCACCACCCTGAAGGAGACTGTGGTGATGCTGTGGCACGTGCACAACAGAATCCACCACTCAGGGAAGGGCTGGGGCAAAGCAGGGTTCAAACCCTGTCAGAAAATCTGCCTCTCTCCAAGCAGAGGAGCCTGTGTCCTGGAGAGCACAGAGGACAGGGAGATGGGAGACAGAAAATGTGAGACCAAGGGGTTTTTGTAATATCCCATATATCCCAATGTAGCCAGCAGTTCCTGCTCACAAGCAGAATCCCACTGATTCTTACCCAAAAGACTGATCTATGATTCCAGATTTGCTGAGGCAAGCTCTGTGTACTTGTATCCCTAATGTACTCACAAAATCAAGGATCTGCATTCCTTTTCCAGGTAATTCCAGGGCAATTTTTCCCAGGTGAAAAGGTAGGAAGAAGAGCAGGGCCATGAGGAAATCCTTTGGTTTCTCATTCCTAAGTAGAAGGTGGAATGGTCACTGTGAAGTTTCCAGATCTGCAGATAGAGACATCACCAGACCATTATGAGAAAGAACAAAGTCTCTGCTCAAGGGCTACATTATACCAAGTATTAGCAAAATGGCTGAGACCTTTTTGTAGCAAGCACTCCACCCCACACTACGACTTTGAAGGTTTTCAGAGAACTACTGACAGTCCAATAAACACACTGAAGCGTGGCTTGAACTGGGTATTACCAGAGCTATTTCCAAGAAACTTATTTTCTGCACTTCACCTTCCTTTAGGTAACAGGATAGAAAGCTTTCAAACAAGTGATAAAATTATTTCTTTGCATGTGTTCAACACAACATGAATTCAGTATTGTTTCCCACTGAACCACACAGCTGAGAGATTTTAAACCACTAATATTTCCCATTCTGCTTCTCAATCAGAAGAGCAATCCCTCCACATCCAGCTACACACAAAAGTCTCGAAACAAACTACATGACATACCTCATACAGCTACAAAAGGTAATGTGATGTGAGTCATTAACTTCTTTCAAAAGCAGAGCAGCATCTGAAAGCATACAGAGGAGAAAAACAGTATTTCCTCAAAAAATTGCTAGTGTCAGCAGAAACAGCTTTCTAAATGGTGAAGGCAATGCCTTGCTGATGTAAAATACCAGCAATTACTCACATTCTACATCATCCAACGTCACGTATTCATGTTGTACCCACATGGACAGCCTATGCAATTTTCCCCCTTTGTCAGCCAGCCTTCTCTCAGGGAGCAGGCACTGCAATCCTCTTGGAAGATGCTGGTGGTTGACCAATATATAACATTCAAGGACACAGTGCTCATTCCAGTCTGAGAATACTGTCTGCCTGTTCTCTTCATTGCACTCAGTTTCAAAGGGACAAGCAGCGAAATGTGCTTGGCAGGTATCCTGAACTAACTTTCAACTGTTAGAACTACAAATCAGGCTGGGGATGTTGCTAAGGTTGCATCTGAAGTTGCACCTTTAGTTGCTAATATAATAAATTGCAACTGCATTATATAGATCAAAGAGGTTTTAAGTAATGGATGAAAGTCAGCTATACCATGTTGTGAATTTATAAAATTAGTAGTAATAATAATAATAATAATAATAATAATAATAATAATAATAATAATA
>QUSF01000004.1:2077888-2109860 GCA_003676055.1 Chloebia gouldiae | reverse complement strand
CATCAGAACCGAGGGAATGGCCGCGGGCTGTTCCCTCCTGCCCCGGTACCCGACACAGGGATGGCACCGGGTTGTGTCCCCCATCAGAACCGAGGGAATGGCCGTGGGCTGTCCCCGCCTGCCCCGGCACCCGACACAGGGATGGCACCCGTGGGGCTCTGGGGGCTCTTGCTGCGTGTTCCTGCGTGACCATTCTTGAACCGCCTCCAAATTCTTGTCTGTTGTGCTAATGTGGGATGTCGTCACGCCTACGTTTAGCAAAAAGTATGGAGCTATTAACTCGGAGGTAGGAAAGTGCTTTGATGAAAATATATTAAACATGAAAATCCGCTGTGGTTTCTCCAAATTATGCCTCCATCATCTGAGACAAACACTTGAAAATATTCCAGTTCTATAAAGAGGGCAAAACATCATCCTGAGATTTTTTTTTTTACTGACACAACACTGCCAACTTTTTTTTTTTTTTTAATACAAGGAGTCTTAGTGAGTAGCTTCTTTTCAGCTCCTTTAAAAGTGTTGCTGAAAGTTTGCTATCCATAGACTTAAGGAGTTCTGTGAGAGAAGGATTAATGTCACTGTATACTTAAATTCTCTTTCATTAGTTTTGTCCCCAGCCTTCAGCAGTTTGCTGTACCTGCCTTCATAGAAAATGTGTTACAGCTTTTCCCAGAGTGATTTGTATTCACACAATTATTATAGGCACTGTAACTCCTGTTCAAAAACATCTTTGTTTCCATTAGTGTATTTTTCAAAGCCTTTTTTACAAGACATGAGAACTCCACCTCTCCTGTGCATTATGTGTGTAGTTTTTTTATGGAAGAGCCTGGATTTCTGACCATACATATTGGACATGCTTAAATAAGTCTTACATGGATCTTGATTTCTTTTTTTCCACATGGGTTTTGACCTTGGAGCAATCCAAAAGAAGTCACTGGAAAATGGGAACCATCAGCTGTCTCTGCCTACAGGAGCTGCTCTGTATATCCTGTGTGCGTATTTCTTTGATGGGAAGGGTGTCGGTTTCTCTTGTAGTTAGACCAGTGACTGATTCATCACTGAACCATCTCTTCCTGTAATTCACTGCCACTTTATTCAGTTGATTGTATTATGTGGGACAGGGAGAAATGTCAGAGCAATACAAAGAGAGGTGGATAATAAATTCTGTTTCAGCTGAAAAGTTGATGTCGTTTATTATTTGTATCCCTGTGAGGACTGTCCCTTAGGAACACTAATAATGCACAAGAACCCTGTTTTTATAGCTGCAATACAAACTCAGACCCTGTTATTCCAGAGTAAAAAGAAGACTCCTGCCTCAAAAACGTATTTATAGAAACAGTAGATGGAGAGAATAAGTGGAGTAGGAAATAACACAATATTGATTAACACAATAAACAGTCTTTGCAGCAAAATTAATCTGATGTCTCATTTAACTATAACTGTAATTAAACAAGGTTTATCCAATTTAGAAGTGACATTTCATTTATTTGGCCCAAAGCTTTTGACTATATGTTTTATCAGCCCAGGCACAAAATATATACACCAGTCCCAGACAAAACTTGTTTGAGGTTTCCTTGGCCCAGGAACTAGTGTGGCCCTGATATGGTTGTGCTGGCACTCACATGTGCTGGTAGCCTGCTAAAGAGGTGTTTGCACTGACTGGATCCTGTTTATTTCATCATTGGAGCTGTTTTGCTGTAGTAAATCTGGAGAAAAGATCTCGGAGGAACACATGAGCACACCATTTTAATGCTACTGGTGGAAAGAGACCTCCTAAGGAAAAATCCAGAGCTCTCTGGGCTGGGGCCGTTTAGCCTGTTGCAGAAGTATTTCTTTTCCAGCTGGGCACACAGGTGCTGTTTTCTTCTGTACAATGGTATGTCTAGGTCCCAGCTGCTTTTTAACTTTCATTCCTATTCAGTCAGAAGTTCACAGGATGTTCTTGCCATCACCTCTTACTGATGTCCTTAGAGAAAGTCCAGTCTAACGAGAGGGAGCAACCTCTAAAACCTCATTAGACGTATTCTCTCTTCTCAGCAGAGCTATTACCAACCTGCTTTTTGTCAGCAGTTTGTGAACCAACTCATCCATGTAGTCATCCTCTCATATGGGAAGAGCCACATGGTTCCCTTTTATGTTGCTTCATATGCAATCACGGTACAGGTGAGCCAAACCAACTGGTTCAGAAATTAAAGAGTGAGCTTTATGGGGAGGACTTCAGCACAAGTCTGATTTTCCCTTTAACAAAACAAAACGTTTGCTGTTATTCTCTCATCCTGAATCTGTAAGCCATATTTTCACAGCAACTTCCAGAGCAGCAATTTGACACCACTGGCAGTGGCAGGCCTCTTTCTGATCCATTTATTTGTGTTTAGGATTGATTATGCACCCATGTTTCCTGTTCAGCAGTGTTATGTAATATGCTGTAGGCTATTCTCCATTACACCACCCAGCCAGAAATGAAGATGATATTTAGTTTTCTTCAGTGAAGCAAGAGCTCAGTATCTGGAGCAGAATTGAGAATTCAACCCTTATCTTTATCTTGATAAAAGGAAGATTTTTTTTTCCCCCCACTTGTTTCATAAGGCAATGGAGTATAAAAATAGGACTGAACCCAAGTTACAGTTCAATCAGACATCAGCCACTTGGAAATGCAATGAATGATTTTTTCAGGTTTGGCAGTCAGCAGACCTTAGACCTTAAATTCTGGTATCCATTTCCCTAGTACCCATTTCCCTTGTAAAACTATCCCAAAAATTTCATCGATCAGACTGTACTGGTGAGAATGCATTATTTCATAATACAGCAATCAGTTCAGAAAAGTCTAAACAACTGCTATTCTAAGATCTAGTAATACTTTGTCACAATACCTTTTCATCACTGAAATTCTTAATCTTGTTTATATTTGTGAACATATGTCTGGTACTTGGAATTCAGACAAGAACCATCAGCATATAAAATGACAAGATTCTTCTAACAAGGTGTTGCATTAAAAATCATAGTGTATGTGGGGGGAACTATGTAACTTACTTTGTATTTATATACCTCCAGGTTTTGTGCACAGCTGCTCCTTGTTAATTTAAAGGGCAAGACATTATCTTACTTATATAAGTGCTCCTTTGTTTTTGTGACTAACTAACAAAGTTCTGCAAATTTATAACGTGTTTTCTGGCAAATTACACATATGCATGATCAGTACTATGGAAATAATCAGAACAGCAGAATATAGGGCACTGTAATTTCATACTGCCAAACCAGGAGTTCAAAACTCGTGAGTCAGATCTCCTAAAATTATAAACCTAGTGGCTTTATTCACCTTCTGGCTTTTTCATTTTTACCGTATGTTCAGATTACACTTTTAGGATTTTCCATGTAATTTGCAGGTCTAATTTTTTTAATAAATAAAATAAGTCATTATGCTATCTCACAACTGAAATCAGGCTGCCTCAGATTGATTAGAATCAATAAAATCATGGAAGTTGTCAACACTGATTAAACTAATGCTTGATGCTTCAAGGAATAATTGTTTTATAATCAAGTGGGTATTAAGCACATTTATTTGCATAGACTTCTGACAGTTAGCTAATGTATGATTAAAAGCTGAAGTTAGTATCACTAATGCTAACTAGATAAACTGGTGTGCTGTGCATTTTAGGCAGTGAGTTCTTTATTCTTTTAACTGCAGCCTCCTTTTCTTGCAGGCACTACCAGCTCTACTGACAGTCCTAAGCAAGTGACTTTAAAGCAAAACAATTTACAGCAATCACAGAATCAGATGAGAAAAGGACTTCAGCAGGTCATTTAGTCCCATTTTGTGTTTAACCAAAATTTCCCTTCTTGCAATTTAAGGCAATTATTTTTATTCATATTGACTTTAGATATGAGAAACAGTTGTGCCACTTTTCTTTGCAACCAGATTTTATAGATGAAAATCATTGTTCTCCCTGCACCAATTTTTCTGTAAAATGACTTAAAATTACTCAGCCTGTAATCAGAAGCAAAGTCTTCTTGGTTCCCAGACATTCACTGCTTTCTCCTGGATTCTCTGCACGCAACTTGTCTCTCAGTTTTCAAGTGCTATGCTCAAAACTGGAAATATTACCAGCTCTTGCCTTGGTGGTTCTGAAGGAGCAGATGATACTCCAGTTTGTACATTTCAGCTTTTACAATTTTCACAATTTGCAACATTGTGATGTTGCACATTCATTTTCAGAATATGATCCAAAATAATGCGTCAATTATTTTCAATTGAAACTGAAAGAGTAAATTTAGTTTAGCTATAAAGAAGAAGTCCTTTACTGTGAGAATGACTGAGGCCCTGGCACAGGTTTCCTAGAGCAGCTGTGGCTGCCCCATCCCTGGGAGTGTTCAAGGCCAGGCTGGATGGGGCTTTGAGCAACCTGGTCTGGTGCCCCACGGCAGGGGCACTGGAATGAGATGGTCCTTAAGGTCCCTTCCAACCCAAACCATTCTAGGATTCTATGAAATTAAGCAGCTGTTCCTTTACTTGCATAGCTAATGGGTCCAGCTTGTTCCTATTAAATAATATCTTTTCAGATCCCATCCATACCTTGCCAGGATTATTTTGAATTCTAATCTTATCTGTTAATGTATCTGCTTGGTCTTGTTTGAAGACATTAAAAAAATACTCTATATGGTCCAGGGGGTAAATAAATGAAAACAGAACATTTTATCTAGAACTGCTGTGATGGGTTTAAACAATATACTGCAATTACTGTGAGTAACTGTAAA
This sequence comes from Chloebia gouldiae, assembly GCA_003676055.1. Taxonomy (NCBI): domain Eukaryota; kingdom Metazoa; phylum Chordata; class Aves; order Passeriformes; family Passeridae; genus Chloebia; species Chloebia gouldiae. The sequence goes on along the minus strand of QUSF01000004.1, from coordinate 2,105,111 downwards.
GCTGGAAAATTATGCTAAGCCTTAAACAAGATAAATGGTGTACTGTAAACACAGGCAAAGACCAATACTTCTTACTCAGAGATCAGTATGTGATTAATCTCTCAGACTTACTGATATGCTTAATGTGAACAATTTTTATAATAATTGAATGGTAGCATGATATTAACTCCTCTTGTTTTCTCATTTCTATGATTATTTGATAATTATTCATCTGTTTTCCCTCTTGTCATTATCAGGTGAATGGGAAAAACACAGGACCCGATGAAGCAGGTGTTACCTTCACCCTGTTGCCAGGACTGTTATCAACTCAGGTATAAAATGGAATTAAATCAGAATAATAAGCAGAATTTGTAAGAGTATTTTATTAAAGATACTGTTGCAAAGCACAGAATAAGCTTTAAAGATTATGGTAACTAACCTGGAATGTCTTTACTGATACTCTACATAGACTGGAAGTAATTGCTAAGTTACAGAACAGTCACAGCCTGTTCTAGATGTCCTACACTTAGTATACTGTTGAAGGCAATTCTATAAATGTATTATTACCTTCTCTCCTCTATTTGTGGTGGTCCTGCTCTTAAGGTCCTTCATGATTCCTATAGAAAGCACATCCCATTTGCTCTTAGAAGTCTTGTGCCTTCTCCTGCAGAGTCCCCAGGGGTATCTGGCTGCCCAGACATTCACCATCCTCCCCTTTACTCCATACAGCCACTGGGACTGAAGTGTCAGCATTCCAGTGGTGCCTGGAGGCTTTTAAAATACCTACATTAATGTTTAAGGTGTTATGTGTTAATAGAGCTGATACCTTCAACATCTATATGCTGAAACATCGGGGGCTACGTAATTAGATTAAGCAACCACATTCAAAGATATCTAAACATCTTTTCTTGCATTCGTATAGTAACTTTATAAACTCAAAAAGAGTAAAGCAAGCACAGACACATGCCCTATACAAGCTGCAATACAGACAATATTTTACACACTTTGTAACAACAGTAATGAAAATTATGCCAATTATAAATAAAATTATAGACAGACTATTCTTGAGATAACAGTTATAGTGAACAATGAAACATCCTTTTATAATCATGAGTAGAATTAGTAAGATACGTAACTACAGCAGAAGATAATCAGCATGTTTAGTCTGCTTACATGTCTTAATTTGATTCCCTGTCTGAGGGAAGCAAAAGAAATTGGTATTTTTATAATTCATGCTTGCCCTAATTTGGAACATTTACTGCCTTATTGCTTTTTTAGTTAGGGTTTTTCCCTCCCCCATTAATTTAGCTGGAAACATTACTATTCCTAAAATGTTCAAATATGAACATGAACATCTGGTTCTATTCTTCAAGCCAGCTTTTGCAAGGTTTAGCTCCAGAACAAGGTGTACCCTGAGCCCTGTGAAGATTATTTTACATTTACTCATCTCCTTGTTGGTAAAAAAATTTCACCATTCTTTTTAAAAGACCAGAGCACCATTTCTTTACTCTCCACATACAAGCACTGTGCTCCATGGAAGGTCCTCTTCAGCTTGCAAATGATGATCATGGCAGCAGGGGAAATCATGTAGCTGGATCTCTCTCACCATCCTGTCCTTTCTCAGACACCCTCTGTCCTCAGTTTTTAAGATTTTTTTTTTCACTTCTTACTCTTTTTTTTCTTTATTTTTTAACACTTGATAGTTTAGCATTGTGCATGAGTATACACTTGTAATGTTTAAACTAAAAAATCTACACAGTTTTTGACAGCAACTCTAAGAAGCCGCATTTCAGAAAAGGAGCACTCCAGCGTGTGAATAGAAATTTTGCAAATTCATTTCAGTGCAGCCCTTAACACCTGGCATCTGCCTCTTTTGGCTGTCTGCTCCATGAAAGACTTCGAATTTATTTTGCACAGCTGTAAGTAATAGTCACAAGGAAGTAAGATTTATGATACATAGAAGAGTCCAAAACAACTTTTACTGCATGTTCTAATTTGACTGCTTTGGTGCCTTTTGCGAATGCTGCAGTATGTCAAAAAAGCAAAGGTGGTGCCAATTCAGATCTGGCACACGAGGTTCTGAGTTTTTATGAAATCTTTTGTCGACCAGTTCTTCCTCATGTCTTCTCCAAATCTGGTTCTCTCAGTTGTTCAGAAGCTTAGAAGTCCCTATTTCACTACTGCCATGCAGAAAAGAAATGCAAGAAAAATATTAAAAGTCAGAAGCCCACACTGCAGTACTGTATTTGCTAGCATGATGTGGTCCCTCCCACCTCACCATGTGTGGTTTTGCTCTAAATACCCATCCTTCACTTATATTCAGAGCACCCACCACAGTCAGGAACTCTTTTAAAAAGACATACATTTCCTTCAACCCCTACCCCACCAGAACACGACCTTAAACAATGCTGTCATCTTGTTTCAGAAACTTTTGCTTCTTTTTGCTTTGCCTTCTGTTTTCAAAACAGCTACAGATTTGCTGAAGAAAAACTTCATTTCCCAAACCTCCCAGAAGTAATTTTTCATACTGTCTGTGTTACTTTCCAGCAGTGGTTTATGGCTTGGCTTAGTGGATTCTCAAAAGATTGCACAAGTATTATTTCCCCTCAGCCACTCATAGCATGGAACACCCCCACTCTGGAATACTTCTTACTACTCCATATTTGACTCTATTTTTGGTTGTGTTTGTTTGGTTTTTTTTGTTTTTTTTTCACCTAACTCAGAGGCAACTGTTATGTATTTACTCGACACACACACCCCCACACACACCCCAAATTCTTATTTTAAGTTAAATGCCGATAAATTATATAAATATTTACAATTTCTGGAAGTCTCTTTCAACCACACTAGTTCATTACAAATATGAGCAGCTTTATGTCTGAGAGGAACAATCAAGAAATCGGAAGTGCATGGTTGTAACTTTCAAGGACAGTCCTCAGGGTTGGGGATTTTTCGACAATCCTCGAACATTGTTGGGGAATTTTTTGCACGCTGACTTCTTTCTCTGGATATGTGAATAATATTGTATAAAGTATATGATTGTGCCACTTCTGGATAATTTACACTTGGTGTTTCTATGAGACTGTGGCAGCCCTGGCCCAAGTGGTTGTGTCTACACTGCAGAGGCTGCACATGAAGCCAGGTTTAGCAGCTCTTTGCATTACTTACCTGTCAAAGCATCCTCAAGGCCAGCTCAGGGCTGAATTTCCTGGCACACCTTTGAGAGGAAAGCCTCGAGTGATGCTCCACACCTCGGTGTGCACCGTGGCCAGACCTCACTCACTGCATGTGCCAGGCCAGGCTTGTCTTGTATTTTATCTGCCTCTGTGCCATGTCATATACTTAAGGTGGACAAAAAGGCCAGCTGGGACAAAAGGCTTTTGTTTTGTGCCATGAGGGCAATGTGAACAGGGGTAACACATCTTGGGTAACTGCTACCTTCAAAGTACTGCTGGTTCTGGCAGCAAGGCCATATGTCTGCCTACCACATTCTTAAAATCTTGGAGGGGAATTCACTGGACTAGTGCTGTTATTGCAAAGTGATTCTTACATGACTAGCTCAGAAGTCAGGAAGTACTTTTTTTTCTTTTTTTTTTCTTTTTTTTTTTTTGTAAACTAACAAAGGAGGAGAAAGAGGTGTTCTAAGTACAGTGTGTGTGTGAGCACTGTTTTTCCCCAGGTGACATCAGTGTTTGCCATTGGTATTCATTACCATGCCGGCCTGCACTTCGCAGTCCAAAATCTCTGTCATTTCCAAATCACGGACAACTCACACACACGACTGAGCTTCATTCCACCAGCTCCCTGAAATACATCGGCTGTGCTGTGTGGGACCACCTCTGAGTGCGGGCAGGTGGGCTGCCTGTGAATATTAAATCACATTTTTCCGATGAGCCAGCAGAAGCACTGCTAATCAGCGCCAACTGTGGTGGGGTGTAGCACACACGGAGCTGCCGAGAGCCGTCACAGGAAGGGAGATCGGCGATAAAACGCTGTGTAAAATGGCCCGGCTGCCCTAAGCGCAGGAGCTGTGTGGGGATGTGCTGGCCCCGCTCCCAGCAAAGCCGAGCGTTCCCGCCCGGGAATGGGGACACGCGCCTTCCCGGCGAGCCACGAGATGGCGCCGGAACCAGCCCCGCGGCCGCAGCCTCTGCAGAATTCCAGCCCTTCCCAGAGCTTACTGAGAGCTCCTTCCACTTCATCAAAGTCAGAGGAAGTCTGTGATTAGCTGGATGTTTACAAATAAAAGGAGGATCTGGAGTCAGATCAAAGATGGCTCTCCAGATTTGGCCCGATACCAGGTTCCTGCGCTAACAGCGTCTGCATGGGTTCCACTCTTATGTTCAGTGCCTGAACTTGGTGTAGCTCATCGTGCATTAATAATGCTTTTTCAATGCTTAGTGCATTTATTAGACGTCTCAAGATTCAGCCAGCTAAGGAGCTGAAGAAACAAAACAACAACATGCCTCAGCCAACAAGATCTTCCAGGCTCCATCTAAGAGAAGCACCCACTGGGCTCTTCCTCACCCTGCTTCCTGCAATGTAAAGGGAACCAAGAAGCAAAGATAAGCACTGTTCCAAAATCCAAAGGATGTATTGCTTCAGACTTAGTAAACAGGAGCAGTAGCTCCTCTAATGTTCTCTAACAATCTAAGTAGCTTGGATGGCCCAATCACACCATATGTGCTTTTCACTGAGGAGACTGTAGTTCATCCCGGATCTCAGTGACCTTGTCACAGCCCTAAGGACAAGGGAGAGAAGTAGATGGGAGATTAAAGATGTGGTGTGTGAAATACACTGAGTTAATGTATATCTGTTCTAAGGGACATCTTTGTTTTGACTCTGTCTAACAAAAAGAGCTTGTGAGGTCTGGAAGGCCACAGACTATTCCTTCTCTCATACCAGTGCTCTGTTTGAAGTTGGTATTTCTATTTGGGGTCTAAGCCACACTGAACTTCATCAAATAAACATTCTCCAAAGGAAACTGCCTTTGAACTATTTAACTCTTTTCACAACAAACTAAAGCTGAAATAACTGTAACAATTACTGTAAAATCTCTTGTGTCTTGATTGAGTTATTTTCCAGTTTTTAAGTTACTGTACATCAGGACCTCTGTCTTTTCTGGCAGAACTGACAGTGTCAGCAATGGCCAGTAAAATCTAAGTGAAACACAATCCATCTGAAAGCAGACTAGGTGGGGCAAGACTTCCAGGCATGCAGAGTATTAAGTGTCATATTTTACAGCATATGTAAGTGTACACAACTTCTATTTAATTCACCTGATAACAATGTAGCTCACATATCTGAGCTCTCCTGGGCTTTGGGACATATTAAGACAATTTCTTCATCACTTCCAAGGGATCCTACCCTGTATTTCCTCTTCCTACAATATTACTTTATCTATCCTTTTCCCAAAGGAGGGATACTTTATATTTTGTCTCTTAAAATGTTTCTGATTTATTCTAAGTAATTCAATAACCAATGGCTAGAAACCACAACCTCAGTAATTTGCAAGCTGGGACTTTACCAGTAGGTACCAGTAGGAAACCCACAGGCAGGGAAGAAACCAGGGCACCATCTTTAGCATCCTAAATAGAAGCCCTAACAACGACTTGTGTAAGAGGAGTGTAACCGATACCAGAAGTCTGGTGTATCTGCTGCCAAAACCAAAAGCAATTTATGGTATTCAGCAAACTCTATTTTTAGCCAGCTTATCTGCATTTCCACAAACTTTCATGGTCTTTGGGGCTTTTTGCCATGGACAGAAGGACAATATGTTATTTCTCCCTTTCATTTTCTGGGGAGTCAGAATTAGAAGTCCCTCTGGTGACCACCCGCAATGTAATGGGGTGGTTACCTAAAAAGGAGAGAACAGGTACTACTGAGAGTTGTGTAGGTTCAACTGAACATGTGAGAACTATTTAAAAAAGCAACTTCTTAGCCATGATCATTGCTTTAAAACAGGAAGAAAGCAAATCTTCCTTTTCAAAAAACAGAAGGCAAATAAAAGAGCCGAGAAGATGCATTTCTAAAATAGCAACCTTGTCATCAGGGGAGATGGGGGAAAAGAGGGGGGAAAGACTGATTTTTGCATCTTTTGTGTTGGCAATGCAGCTGCTGCAGAGACATTGGCAATTGCTGACAGACTGGTGGCACTTTGCCTGACAGACAAATTGAGAAACTAAGGATTTACAACAGTCCTGATTTCCAGTGGATTTCCTACCATCTACACAGCTTCCAGGATTTAGAGGCCTATAAGGGATGCACTCATTCCCTGTCAGGAGTCTGGGGAGGTCTACAGAACTACAAGGCGTTATCTATCTGAAGTCACATCTTATTTGCAAACAAAGAAAAGTACACCCCAAAATCTTTGATGCAAATCACACATGAGTTTGAGTAAAAACAATAAATGGCAGCAGAACTTTGTCAGAGAGGGAAGTTCTTGAACCATTTCTTTTTTTTTTCTCCCACCGGAAATTCTACATGCAGCATTGTTGTTGTGATTGTAGCTGCAGGAAGATTTACTATGGTTTTTAGTATGCCAAAAGGCACAGGAAAGGATTAAGCTTTTTCATTTTCTTGCAAGAGAATCAAAGATCCTGACCACGTCTGAACCTCAAGGTTGCTGGAGTGAGATGTACCAGGCTGGCTACACAAAAGAGACAGTCAAAGCCTGGCCTTGGACCATCTGAGGATTTCTCACCTCACAGTTCTGTTATGTTCCCTTTAAAATATTAATATGAAATTTTTAAAATGTATTTTTCAACCACTCTTATACAGGGAATCTTTGAGAATTACTGAAAACCATTTCTCTAAAAGCATGATGCACAGCATTGTTCTCTTAAACTAATAAAAAAATCCCCACCCTACAAGATATGTGAAGGCAAAAATAATCCAAATAAAGATCTGATAGCATTTCTCCTATGAAGCTGGCACTGGCCATTCAAGTACATGAAAAGGAACGTGGGCTGTTTGTTTCAGGGCTGAATATTTATAGTCATGATGAAGTGATTCCTGAGTCATGAGCTCGACTGCCCTGTTACAAATTAAGATTTGTCTTTCTGCATTAAAAAATAAAATCACAATTAATTCCAGAATTGTGGAAGTGACTGTAAAAGTAGCAAAAGACACTTAATTTATAAAATGTGTCCTGATTTTTGGCATCTTTCCTCTACAAAATTTCAGCCTACTCACATGTCTCAAGAATACACTGCACAGCAGTATTTTAGGAGCTTTTTGGAAGTTGGAAGAAAATACAGACAACTGGTTTATAGCTGAGAACTACAGAAATGTCAGCTTTTGAAACCATGTTTCTAATTTCTAACCTTCAGCAGACTTTATAAAGTCAAATTAGTCATGCTTCATCTTGTAGGTCTTTAAGTCTGCGACAAGCATCAAACCGGCTGAGAATCACGGAAGTCAGAAGATTTGATTTTTAACCCTCTGAGACTGAGAAGCACTTAAAAGTCAAAAGCACACGGGGATAGTAGCAGATACTGCCAACATCAGCTTAATTTACACATGAAATTACCCCAAGCTTTCAGCATGATACCAAAATGAGACAATTGTCTCCCCTTACTGTGAAAAGCAGTGAGGGGCACAGGGCAAGAGAGGAGCTCCACAGCTGCATTTGGGGCCACAGCTGGAGGGCAGGAAGGCCAGAGGAAGGTGGGAGCCATTCCTGGTGTCTGGCCAGACAAGGGGCCCAGCTCATTCCTGGCCTGGGGCCAGGCCAACCACACAAACCCAGTGGTGCAGAGCACTACCCAGTCTGCTTCAAGAAACACTAAGAAAGCTCCAGAGCATATTTGTGGGATGAGCTGAATGCAGGAAGGTTTCCAGTTCTCACGAAGAGGGCAGATAGCAGAGATGTGTCTCATTTGTAAGAGGTTGGGCTGCCTTTTTCCTTATCAGGAAATAGGAGATGAATGTAAGAATTCAGCTTCCCCGAGGATGCTTGGGGGAGACAGAGACCGAATTAAATTCGGGACATGCTCTGAGTTCTGGTACAGCTTGTTTAAGCAAAGGAGCCCCCTCCCAGCCACTCATTCCTGCTCTCGTGCCACCCCTTCTATTGTGCTTGCACAAGATCTGACACAGACATGGAGAGGGAAGCACAGCAGGGAACTGATCTAGCCAGAAACCAGCCCCACAGGGAATAGAAAAAAGCCCGTTGTTTGATTCAGCTCATTGTGCAGCTACATAAGTACGTGCTTTTTGACAATGGAGAGGGTGGCACACAGGGGAGAGGAGAGCTGAAACTAATGGGGAGAAGTAAAGGGCTGCCAGGGCTCAAGGTGGCACAGCCTCCAGGAGCAAATTCGTGTCCTCACCAATAGCTCTGAGACTCTTGATGGTTTAGCACTAGAGTATTCAAATACAATCGTGCAAACTATTCACTTTTATAACAATGTATTTTTAATACATTCTCCAGGGCAATATATTTTCTGTCTACAGCTTTGAATAAAAAAATATGCTGAATTGTATGTTTTACACCAATTGAAAGTATTACATAGAGAAATCCCCTAATTAAAGCATAAATTCTTAGAATTCCATGATACTCTATTTATTAAAATCAAGATTTCTCCACAGACCTATTGGCTACAAATATCATTATACACAAATGTAAATACTCTTTGAACTAACAAGTCAGCAGAAACATTTACAAGTATATATATATTAACATTTTAAACATCTCCTCTGAAACTGAAAAAGTAACTCAATAGCTTTTGTGGTATTTTAAAGCTCATACTGGGTCTTCATGAATTCCCTTTTTTTAACTTTCAGTAAATCTTGAAAGCTAAAAGCTAGGCTGGCCACTTATAAATTCTCAGGATTGCAGCCCATAGCACTGCCAAAATGAGAAAAACAACAGAACATGGAGAGGTCTTCCAAAAATAAGAATAGCAAATCACTTAAAAATATAACTTATGGCATCCAGCAAATCTTTTTCTTTCTGGCTACGCCTTGTGCAATGCTTACACCTCCAGCTTTAAAGATCCTTAAGTGCTTTTACACGCTAACATTCACTAAAAGGAGACAGAAAGGAACAATGTTATGGCAACAGAAAAGTACAAATTAGAGGAAAAGAACTCTTAAATAAAATATTTTTGCTTCCCCTTCATGATCTTTCAAGTAACAGCAAAACTTCTAGAGTAACTGCTGTTGATTTTTTTTTCATGTCTGTTTTTGTTCTGTCTCCACATTAAATAATTTTTGTATGGTAGGAGCACTGAAACACCATCATTTCACTCTCCTGCAGATGTTGTCCCATTCTGGGGAGAGCATTCAGGAGTGGCCAGCCCAAGGCTGCCTCAGCACCCAGACCTTCTCCCCTTTCACAGCAGCCAAATTCCTCCTGTCACTCCAGGCCTTTTTTCTAACAGTCCCATGCTACTCCCCTGCACGCTTTTCCATGTCATCTCAAATACTCATCTATTTAAATACCCATCTACTTGCAAGCCAGCCTGACTTGTTTATGTTCTCCTATACTCCCCTTGATCACTTCTCAGGCTACTTCAGTCATTCTAATTTTTTCTGCCTACATGTAAGTAGATCCACTTTTAAGCTTCCCTGCAGTGCAATTCATGCTCTTGGTGAGCCTTAGCATGGACTTTCATACATGTGAACTCCAAGGCACTGGGTTTTGTTTCCCTAGAACAGGAAAAAACATCAATTCAAGTGCAGTTGGAAAGGTTTAACAAACTTTACTTTGAAAGGCTACTACAACACAGCTTATAATTTAAAAACAGAGGTATTCAGGGTGTTTATAAAGTTAGATAGTACATGTAAATACCATCATTCCCAGTTTCTCCATTTAACTTCTATAGTTGACAGGTCTACTTACACTAGGAAGTCACATTTTTTAAGAAACATTTTTGGGTCAAGTTCAGACCAATAGGCTCTAAACAAGGGCTCCTGATGCTGAGCAGGAGGCTCTATAAATCACCCTTGGCCCTTCAGTGAATTCAAGAGTGATCCCTTACATGGCAGAGGTCACCTCCTGCTTTTCAACAAGGTGTTTAATCTGGGCTGGGCTGCGTCCCCGCGGCGCTGCGGGCAGCGGGGCTGGCCGTGCTCGGTAGGCGCCCCGCGTTCTGAGCTCATGGCTCGGGCCCGCGGCTCCCCAGCCAAGCTGAGTCATCCTCACTCCGCTCACAGCCGGGACATTTTACCCACTCCTCCAGCCACCCCCTCCATGCCACCTTTGGGATTCGCTTCCCACTGCACAGCTCTAATCCTGCTTGCCTGCCTTTGCCACTCCCTCCCATTTAGGATCTCTTCTCCCACTCAGTCTTCCCACTCCTCCAGTGCCACAAGACCCTCCTGCCAGCTCCCCCAGTGCTCTCCAGTTCTCCTTCACTTCCCTTGACTGCTCTTCCCAATCCAGCTGATGCTGTGAGGAATAACCTGCATGTCAGAGTATCACTGTGTGCAGTACATGAACCCCCCAGCTCTGGAGTGCTGGAGTGTATTCATGCCCGTGCTCTTTTGGCCCCAGTGCTATCGAGGACTGGGCTGACTTCAGCATCACACAAGAAAACAAAGGACTGAGCAGTTACAGCAAAACACTAAAATCCCACTAAACTGCACCCAAAGCAGCTGGTGCCTCGGAGCAGCTGCTGGCTCAGGACCAAGGGCTGGTGGGGGAGCCTTCACCATCACTGCAGAAATGCACACGTCTGCCAACCAAGAGAAATCCTAATGCACATGTGAAACTGAATAAATGCAAGGCAACTCACACTACTTCTAACAGCTCAAGTGGAGATTCTGAATTGTATATTCACTCCTCTGAATTGTCTAAAATTAAAACTCGATACCCTTCATAATCCCCAAGAAACTAGGAATGAACCTCAACTCTGACAGAAACAAGCACATGAAAGCCCTGGACTAGACCATCAGCTCTTGGCTCCTATTCTCAACCCCACTACTGGCACATGAGGTGATAAAACATTTCATCTGGAAGAGACCTGCAATGATAATCTAATCCAACTGCCTGAATTGTTGATCTACATTACTTTCCCCCTTCCATAGCTCAGCAGGAAATAGCATTACCGCCCTCTTTGATAAAGTGAGATCTCCTGGGAGAAAGTACAACTAGGTTTTATTTTTTAATTGTTTTCTCCACAATTATGTATTAGGATACTTTCCTCCACCCCATCACCAATCACACACTTAACAAACGTTTTGACAGCTGGTGCCTAAGAGTCAAAGCCAGTTGCTCTCTCAAAGGCCAAAGTGCCTCACTGAATTGGTGTCAGCTGGTACTTAGTAGGATTTTTAAATTAAATTAAATGAAGAGACAAGCTGCACAGATTAGGGCTCTGCTAGAATCAGAAAGAAATCTTAAAAGGCATAAAATATGTTTACATTTATTAAGCAAACTCTGCAGTCTTTTCTTGTGATATTCTTGTTGAAAAACAGAACATTCATAAAGTATCATGAAAACAAGAAGCAAAAAAACCTTAAGGTCCCAAGCAATGGGAGTATCTCCACACTCACTCTGCTTTTAACTTTCCAACACAAGCAGCAAGGCACAGTTCACAGCTAGGCTGAAAATGCAGTGTTCAGTGCACATGGCCATACTGTATTCCTAGCAACCCACCACAGCCACTCCTTCTTTGTATATTAGGATAAGCAGGTTAAATATACCCAGAGAGGTACAGACAGTGAAAGAAAGGCCAACATCAGTTGAAGAGCTCTGCTAGGATTTCCCATCTGGAAAACGACCACTGTGCTGGAACCCCTCGGTTATCCCGAGAGTCATTAATTCCCTTCCCCCTTGTGCACAGCAGCCCGAGCCTGCAAGGGTTAACTGAGCCTATGTGCTCTCACCCCTGGGAAGCACCTTCCAACAAAGCCAAGAAGCAGGGGACCAGGACAGCCAGCTCTGCCCCAGCAGCAGAGTCAGAGCCCAAAGGATTATTTCTTGGCATTGTTGGTTTGGGTTTGGCTTGGTTTTTGGTTGTTTTTTTTTAATTTTGAAAATCAATTTGGGGATTACAAACAATTATGCTCTTGCACATTAATCGCTGGCATCTAAAATTTTCACATGAAGAAACAACACATGGAAATATTAAAGCACTCATCTTACGGACATGGATCCGAGAACTGTTTAATAGCAGTCAGTGAAGGGGTAACATTGTGCTTTTAATCTACAGTTTAAAAATAATGATTTGTATATCTACGTAGTAAAACAATAAAATTAAGAACAGAAACTGGTATTAGGAAACAGTGAAAATGTAATAATTAAACACATTATGCTTTTCAAAGCTTTATACTTAATGAGCCTAAATAGACACCTATGGTTAGGAGGGTCTTAAAAAAATAATAAAAAAGAGACTTATTTTCAATTTTTTTTTTCCTTTTCAGATTTTTTTACTATACTTATGCTTTGCTTTGGTGTTCTCTCTGCTGCCAACTTAATGCTTTAACAGTATGTTTATGCTTATGTTCTTTTCAAATGCTTGGCATTATAGTGAGATCTCATATCTTTCCTCAAATTAAATTTTGCTCCACATACTCCACATGTATACAGATGAACATCCCTGTGCTGCTCCAGTTGCTCATTATTTGGGAATATCTGAAAGCAGACCTGGCATATAGTCTCTCCAGCTGATAAGTGAGATATCATATGCCGTACATGGTCATGTTTTCGGAAGTTTCCTTGATCACAAATGGAACAGACATACCTGGCCATGCCTTTGTGCATATCATTGTGGAGCCGCAACTGGCGCTCTCTTAAGAACTGCTTCCCACATGTCTGACAAACAAACTGTTTTTCCTTGGTATGAACGGTATAGTGTTCCCGCAAGTGGCAACGCTGATAAAATCCTTTCCCGCAAAGGTTGCAGAAATGTTTACGTCTGTGATCCCTCTCGTTCTCTTCCAACATGGAGTTCTTGAACAGATCTTGCTCCAGGCAGTTTGACATATGTTCAACCACTAGGTTTTCAGTATCAAAACGCTGGCCGCAATTAGGGCATCGGAAAGGACAGGCAGAATGCTTGTATAACTGGTTTTTTTGAAGGCTGTTCATTTGGAAGTGACTGTCCCTGAAGTCCTCTAGCATCTCTGCAAACATCATGTCCCTTATTTCTGACTGCTCCTCAGGGTTTTCTTCCAAGTCCATTTTCTCCTCAGAATTTCTGATCCCGTTCATGGTCAGATCCTGGGGTTCTCCACAGGTCTGTGCATGATCCTGTAGCTGCTTGCCTTTGACCAGGATTTGACCACACTTGCCACAAGCACATATATTTTCTATGTGTTTGGATAAATAATGAGAGGACAGATCTTCCTCAGTGATTGTTAGCCCACAAAGTTCACAGGGAGCATTCTCCACATCTTCCTGCACTGAAGAAGCCTTACTGTTAAGGTGCCGTGGACTTTTCAAACACTTTCTTTCATCCTCATCCATGGATAAACGAGGCTTTAGAGTCTTCCGAGCATTTCTCTTCTCTCTCATCTCTTCCTCGACGTAGTATCTGTAAAGAGGCTCCTCCTGTTCATCGTCTAGGTCGTCATTGTCAGAAGACTCATTGCAGTCTTTATCTGCCACCTTGATAATATTAAAATCCTTCAGTTCATCTGTAGGATTGTCCTCTGGCTCCACCTTGATGATAATCCTCTTCCTCTCAGAGGCTCTACTTCCTTCTTCACCTGATGTCTCAGAGGCAACAGTGCTGCTTTTTCTGCTTGTGATGTTTGACACAGGAGACGATGAATCGTCCGCAGCGTGGTTCGAGTCCCCCTTGTATTTTTCTGTTTGTGTGGAAATCATTTTAGAAGTAGAATTCTTTTCACTAAAGTCTATTTTCTCAGCACTGTAGTACCTGGCACTTTGGTAGGAATGCCTGTTGGTGCATGTTAACACGTGCTCATCCAGTAGCTTTTCACAGCTAAAACTAAACCCACAGCTGTCGCAGGTGAAGCTCCTTCCAAACCGGCGTGAGTGTGACACACGCTCTTTCGTGTGAGAGAATTTGGACGTGGTGCTTTTTTTGCAGACATCAAACAGTTGCTCAGGGAAGCTGTTGAGGTGCAAAGTTTCTTCCTCAGGCTCTTTGTTATGGGATGTATTTACCGTTGAACTTGGTGGCTCCATGCCCCACCTGTTTGCTTCGCTACCATTTCTAGCAAGTGCATCTTCATACATTCTCACACCAAATATCATTTTATTAGTCTGGGTGCTAGAAGCAGGAGATGAACATTTTAAACTAGATGAGTCTGTGTCCTGTATATCTTCTAGACACTCAGGTACGTTATAGAGTTGTAAATAGTTCATGGCCACTTTAAATTGCTCGAAATTGGCAGGGGCTGTCATAATTTTTCCTAAATACATGAATTGTAAAATAAGATCAAAGCATTCAGCGCTAATCTTCATGTTGCTTAGATTCAGCTGAGCTGTAGTGTTTTGATGGTTCATAAAAAACATCCTAAAATAGGCGCTGCAGGCAGCAAGGACTGCTTTATGTGCTTGAAAATAAATATCATCGATAGCGATGCAGCAGTCGCACAGAAAGCCCCACTCTCTTTGCTTGTTTAGCTGCTGAAGGACATAGTTGCTATGGCTGGTTTTTGCCATCTTGTACTTCGATTATAGCCCTGCATAAAGAAAAAGGTATCTGTTAAATCACGAGCAAAAACCCAAAGCCTACTTCAATGTAGGGAAGAACTACCATCTCTTTTCTCTCTAGATCTTCCTATTCTGATAGTCTGCAGTACAGCTTCCTGTCTGGATATCTCTGCTGGTAAGTACTTACGAATATTGATGCCAGTGAAAAAACATCCTTAATTCCATGTGCTCACCACTAGACTTACAAGACTAGTAAACTAATCAACATAACCAGCACACATGCCAGAGCTGCTAGAATATAAATTAGTAAATATATCTCCAAGTCCTACAGCCAAGGTTTTCATATATGAATTCTGAATGCAGAACTTCAAAAACTTCACAGGGTAGACTTCTGTAAGATGGCCCCAGGACAACACCTATACAAGGTAAGCTGGCTGTCAGAAACCACTCTTCAGTCTCAACTTGCCTTTTTACCTGTCAGTCCAACAGGCACATGATGCAACACACAATGGAAACCAGGCCAGGCTCAAACTGGTCTTTCCCTCCCCATTAAAGAAAATTAAGAGACAACAGAGCACCCACGCAAGACTCCACACATTTTGCTCCTTGTGGCAGCTGAGGGACCATCTCAACCTTCTCTGCAAGGCATCCTGCAAACCAGGAACTGCAAACTCAAAGGCCTTCTCAGAAGCAGAGGGCAGCCTGGCTGCGGTGGCACGTCCCACGTTCCAGCCCAGAGCTGCAGATGGTGACCAGGCGAGCTGCGTGACAGCCACAGGGACTGCAGAGGCAGGAAGTGGTGCACGCCGTGCCTCCAACTGCTCTCAAAACCACTCGTTCAGAGTGCTGAGATGCAACCAAAACACATAGATGGGAAACCGGACACAGAAAAACTCAACAATGGAGAACCGAGAGAGCCAGCAAGCCAGAGGTGGAGCCACGGTGAAATGAAGCCCTGGCAAAGACTGGTCTGCCAGTGCTGAGGGTTGCTCTGTGTGGAAGGACTAACTCATCCTCGAGAAAAGAGGAAGAAAACATCATGGTTCACATTAACAAAATTATCCACAAGAAATGCAGTGTACATAGGATGTGTGTGTTTGAATAAAGACAAACTTCACAAGTGTGGCCAACACCTAGTCACAACTCACTTTGGAAAACCTTTACTGATACACATAAGCTGTTCTAACTGCACAGGCTGAGGGGGTGAGGAACCAGAAGAGGGTATAGAGAACACCCTAAGTGAAATGAAAAACATAAAGCAGTAATGAAGATTCTTAACATTTTGAAAGGTTATTGCAAACAATGCAAATAACTGTATAAGGTTTGTGCAAATAAAGTACAACTAATATATACTAAAGGGCATTTTATGACTCAATGAAATGCATGGATTGATTTGCAACCACTCTTTCAACTGCCCAAAATTTTAACACAATACACACACAAATGCTCCATTTTTCTTCTTATTTTCCTAACAGCTTACATCTCCTAGGGGGAAAAATGGGTAGAGAAATTAAATTCCACAATTAGTGTTGAATTTGCAAGTCATAGGCGTTGCCTGGCTTGTTAAGCAGCAAACCTAGAATTAAGTCCCCGTTCTTCATTGCACAAAGGACTGCCACAGCAGTAAGGCTCCCAAGTTCTCGAGAAAAGAAAATGCTCACTCCACCCAGCAATACTCCCTACTGCCAACTCACACAGCAATTCCTACGGATCACCCAGCACAAGATCTTGTCTGGCAATAGGAACCTTGAGATTTGGGTTGAACTACAGTGACAGTGAGCATCAGAATGGCAGCTGCTCCACTCCTCTCAACCCAACCCTCCACACCCAGAACTCCAGGCTAGCACCCTGCCATAGTAATTCTCAGATTGGTTTGGCCCAGTGATGTCCACTGCAGAAATGCAACTCCTTGCATGGAATTCATGTCTCTTTTTTTACTAACTTGCAAGGCAGTGGCTTTGAAAGTAGGAGAACCTCTGAAACAACTCCGTATCTTTTCAACAGAAACTGATTATTGTCTGTGTCACTGGGTGATTTCAGATGTTTCTGAAGAACAGCAAAGCTCTTGACATCAAGTAATAATAAAAGTGCACTTCATATTCTTCCAAGTGGTAACGTGTTTTGGATTTGAGGCAATTTATTAGATGCTTAAATGTAACTCAATCTATTGTATTAAGAATGGCAGCTGCATAATGATAAAGAATTAACTGTAACTTCCACATTCTAAGAGTGAAAACCAATGAGAAAATTAGATGATGCTATTGATGCACCACTGGCCTCTTGGTGTGAGCTGCCAACACAACAAGAAAAGGCACAGGACAGCTCATGTTAACTTCCCCATCCTCATAAAGTGGGAAGTTCAAAATGTTTTATTTAATTGTGGTTTTTTTACACTAGATATACTCCACTGTGTCCTCCAGTAGAAAAACAGCAATACAAACAGTAAGCCTGTACAAAACAGATGGTCACAAACTTTCTGCAGGCACCTGCAGATGGGGTTGTTTCCAGATGGTGGGAACAACGAGTGACAGCACACAACCTCGCCTTTTTCAAGTCTTCCTCTTTGAAAATGGTAAAAGATATTTCTCCTTTTGACAGATGAGCTCCTGCAAAGCTTTCAGCACGTGGATCCTGACGTTCAACAATGACCCACTGGCAATGCTACCACTCAGGGAAAGAAGGGTGGAGCATGAGGCTGCTCGAGCAGGATGGCAAGGTTTTGGATTTGACAGGTACTTGGTCTCTACCACAGTAGTAGGTATTAAAACAGAGTGTATGAGGTTATTTATGTTAATGAAAGACCTGGCATCCTCCCTCTGGATGCTGTATGAACCTGCTGGATGTAACTTCCCACCACAAGAGCCTGTGTCAGGCTATTTAAAACTTTGACACATTTCAACCAGCAACAGCAAAGCTTTCCTTCTGAAACCTTGGACTGATTACTTTTTTTCCCTCCTCCACAGAAAAGCTCAGCCAAAATGGTTCCAAAAATGAGGCTAAGAATGTATGAAGGTTATTATTTTTTCATTTAGAAATTAAAAGTTTCTCTTCCAAAATCTTTGAGGAGACACTTTATGTGGGAGAAAGTGTTATGTCTTAGATATGTTGTCACAATATAAAAATCTGCCTGAATTTGGACAAACTATATGCTTCAGGGGGAGAAGATACAAATTATCAGTTTATTCACACTTAAGACTTTTGCTAGTTATTGAAAATTCAGATTACAGCCTGGCAGAGAACATTTCATTCTCTTGCAGCTGCTTAATAAATAAGGGCCTGCCTGAGCCATCCACAGTGAAATCCCCTTTTGCACAGAGCTCTGGCATGGTTTTAAACTACAAAAGGGTTGATTCAGATAGAGGGAAGAAATTTTTTATTATGAGGGTGTTGAGACCCTGGCACAGGTTGCCAGGAGAGGTGGTGGATGCCTCATCCCTGGAAACACTCAAGGCCAGGCTGGATTGGGCTCTGAGCAGCCTGATTTTATTGATATCCCTGCTCATTGCAGGAGGGTTGGACTAGATGGCATTTAAAGATCCTTTCCAACCCAAACCATTCCATGATTCTTTGTGCCACCTCCACAATGTCACAGCTGATAGCAAAGCCTCCTGGAGACTGCTCCACAGCACGATTCTCCACGGGGTCTCAGCTTCCCTTGTGGTAGCTGATGGAGAAGATGCCCAGTTCTGAGAGAGGGAGAACCAGAACCAGGATGGGTTGCAGGGAAAACCAGACAGGGAGACTGGGAAATGCAAGAAGGATGTGATGGAAAACCTCTGGAAATCTGGAGAGAAGAAAAGGGCAGGCTGGGAGCATGGTGCTGTGCCAAAGGAAGGGATTAGGAAGCAGCAGTGGGAATTACAAGTGGGTGCAATGAGAGTCTAACCATTGGAGCGAAGAAGGCTCGGGCAAGAGAGTGGGAAGAGCCAGGCTGCAGGGCTGAGGGCAGAAGGGGTAA
This sequence comes from Chloebia gouldiae, assembly GCA_003676055.1. NCBI lineage: Eukaryota > Metazoa > Chordata > Aves > Passeriformes > Passeridae > Chloebia > Chloebia gouldiae. The sequence goes on along the minus strand of QUSF01000004.1, from coordinate 2,086,599 downwards.
AAAACACAGACAAGCTCTTTCCAGGGAATAGGTGGAAAACATTTGCAGTATTCATGCATTCAGAGCAGGAACTGCGCCCCAAATTGCCAATTCTGCCATCCCTTTGCCATCAACAAGCATGACAGGCTTGCTGACAAACTCCTTCCCAACAAGAGCAAGCCCTCAGAAAATGGTAATTTATCATTACTTTGTTACTTTAATTGCTAAAATGGCAGCAATATGCATTTATCACTCATGTGGGTGGATCAGTACTGCAAACCATTTTTGAAGTTTGCTTTAGGGAATAAAACGAGTTATTAGAATGAAAACAGGTCTTTTTACAGAAAATTCAAGGTATAGACAAATATTATGTATATATCAAAGTACATTCTTCCATCCCTCTTACCAAAATTTCCCTTACTCAGCACATTCTCTGGACCTGACCAAGCCTAGATCTGAGCACTACAAGATGATCCCTGCTCATTTGGCCAAGCATTTGGAGGATGTGAAGTGAATGAGAAGTGTGGGACAAAAAGGAGAATCTCACAGCAATGAACACTGCTTGGAGAACATCATCCCATTGCTCTCAATGCCAGGACAAGTAATTTCAACCTTTCTGGTTTGGTTGTTTTTAATAAGTCTGGCTTGCATTCTTTGGATGTCCAGTTTATCACACAGCTAAACACCACTGGTGGCAACTAAGGCCAGTGAGAGCTATCCTCTGTAGGTATTAAACACTGAGTATCTTGGAAAATTAAAGCTCCATACAGGTCAGTTTGTCAAGCCAAAGATTTTAATTATTTCTGATCCTCTTTTTCAAAGAGAAGAGAAGCATCAGCCACTTGCCCAGTGGACTGGAACACTTTGTGAAGCATCCAAATCCTCGAGGCACCAACCCCACAAGGAACCCATGTAACTCCTTCTTCAGCAGTGATTGATTTGTGGGGTAAATGCAGCAGAGGCCACATTGGAAGCAATCCTGAATGATGCAGAGGTTGAAAAAATATGCTAGAAAAGCATCTGATATGAAAATGAAAATGAAAACCGAAGGTATTTGACTTGGGTATTTTCACTCTGATTTTCAAACTCCAAGTCAGCATATGCATTTTATTTCCCTAGTAAATATTTATTTTTACACAGCCAAGCTTTGATTCAAGCTACTTGTGTGCCAATAGACTTTTCTTTTGAAGCACCACTTAGATACTATTCAGATGTGACCATGAACAAGGTTAAGTTGCACTACTACACTAACCAATTATGTTGTTTTTAAGTCTGCTAACAAGAAAAAAGAGGTATTTACTACAGCTCTATGCCATCATTTCCTCACACTCAAAAGTTTTCTGAGATGTTTTAAAACAAAAGAAGTTAAAAAAGTACTCAAGCAAAGAAGTAGTGAAGCTCTTTGGCTAACTTCTCTGTCTTTAAAACAGACATACCACAAGGTTCAGAATTCAGGAGCCTTTCGGCTCCTAAAATTAGTAGGTGGTTTTCAAAACCCAGCATTTCCACTGCTGAGCAGGCAGAAACATAGCGCTTACATGCTTAGTTACTGGCTCCTTTTCTTTGGAAACCAAGAACAGGCTGGACAAAAGTTTAATAAATGAGTGGAGAATCTGGTGCTAATAGAAAATGAGACTGGAAAACCTCAAGCAAACAACGCCCAGTTACCCAAAAAACAAGCACACGAGGATCAGAAAGCAAATCTCCCATCGCCGTCTGTCTCCATACCCCACCCTGGTGTGGGTTCCCAAGAACTCTTCCCCCTAATTTTGCCATTGTGGGTCAGACCTACCAAAAAGCCTAGATTCCTAAATGACAGCTTTGACATGCTGCAGAAAATCCTATAGAACATGTATAAATTCTCCACACAATACCCAAGAAGTTTTTGTGTTCTGCTACTGCAGTGACCACAGAGTTGTCGACAGGCTACACCTTTTACCTAGATATACTCAGTAGGAAGCCACAGAGATTGCTCTGGGTGCCTCAGTTTACACAAACGCTGAAAAAACAGCAAAGAACTTGGGGCCAGGTGACAATCGTCCACCTCAACAGTGAGTATGCATCAGTTTGCATTACAAGCATAGCCTTGATCATAAATTAAAACAGCTATGGGAATTCCATGTACTGCCAGGGAAAATGTAATTAAGCTCCATTATCCAGGCTATGAAGGACTAAAGGTATAATTTATCCTCCTCTCCCAGCCTTTCCAATCACCTGCCTTTCAGGCATGCCAGTTGAGAAGATGATTCCAATGAGGTAGATATACTCATCTTCAGATACATCCCGATGGCTGAATCAACTCATTTCAAACAGACTCCTGCACAATGTACAGGAACAAGTTTCATGGCACTTGAATCAGGGGAAGGGAAGACGCCCCAAAGCCTTCAGCATGAGCTGTCAGAGCTCCTGGATTCCCAGTTCCCCACTGCTCAGCCAGCAGCTCTCTGCTGATTCAGCACCCCTGCCCACAAATGAGAAACAGACATCAAATTTTAGCAAGTTATGCTTCTCAACTGCTAACTGAAAATTAGTTAAGATACATTGCATGGTCTTAGGTCAGAACACTCCTTGAAAGACAAGGAATACAGCTCGACAGAAAAAAATAAGAAAACTGAGTTTGTGCTAAAGCCCCATATCAACTTCAAACAACTTTAGATCAGATCTAAGGAGTAGAAGTCATAGAGAGACTTTATGCAGTCCTTTAAAGTAACTTGCTAGCCACAAAGGTTGACTCTAGAAAGTCACAGTTATCTTTTATCTGGCACCTTTACAGTTGTCAGGCAACACTGTAATGATATGTTTAAAAGAAACAATTAGTGGGAAAAAACTATGACACCTAATTTATGTTTTGCAGCAGAAAGGTGAGCCTTTTCATCTCGGCTCTCTGAGTTACACCAACTTTCAACTTCTGGAGGCATCTTGGTGGCTTAACCACGCCTTGAGACCCTCAAATGAAGTCACAGGTGCCTTCCAGGAAAGGATCCTTGGGTAAATACAGGCTGCACTTGGGTGTAACAAATTGCTGGATGCACATGAACAAAGCATGGTAACTTGTGACACACAGATCAGACTACAGCTTTTCTTGACTCCTCCTGGTCTTAAATGTTTCACATTTTACTTTCAGCATACTAAAAATAAAAATAAGGCTACTAGGGTCTCCATCCAATGAAATAGGTCTAATATGGGGAAGAAAAAGCAACAGCCAGTGAATTCTGGAGTTTTGCAGTGACACTGTGTGCAGAAATTAAAAATTACCAGACCAATTTGAGGATATAAACGGTCCTCATGCAAATGATGTCAGCTGTTGTGCCCACACACTGTGTCCGCAGCAGAACTCTTTGGGTGAGGGTGTTTACCAATCCCAAGCAAAGGCAGGGCTGAATAACCCAACTGCTGGAAAACCACTACCCAAGCTGAAAAATGAACACATGGCTTCTCACTCTACATGTGTGTAGGTCCAGAATAACTCCAGTAAGAGGCCCAGCTGTAACAACTAAGAGAAAGGACACCGGGTTTTTATCAGGAAACTTTCACTATCTTAGTTCTGAGCAGCTATTCTATTTCCATCCAGAAGGTAAATAGCTATTGCAGCTTTGTCCATCCTGGATTTTCAGGGCTTTCCACTGTCAGCAAGAACAGAAATCTGTGAAAGAAGCAGCCACTGACATTCAAGTAAGAAAGCATCTAAAAACCCAAATCCCTGGTTGGCATGAGCACTCCCAATGTAATCGCTGTTAATTCCTGTGCCAGTGACAACAGTGGTTGAGTCTGATGAAGACTTGTGCAAGCATCTGTTAAGCCTGTGATCTTATTCCACACAAAACTTTCTGGCTGTTAGGAAGAAGTGGTTTCTATTACTTCTCTGAGCTTCCCACACAGCAACAACCCACATCTTCATTACCTGCATCCAACCCCCCAGTGGGTGCTGGTTCCCTGCTACCTCAAACATCAGCAGAGTGCAGCTAATACTACTTGTTACTCCTTAGGTTTTCTGGCCAGTCATCCAAAAATCTCTCCACAATCTTGTCAACTTGCTTTGCTGTTGCTGCCTAGGAAAATCTCTGCAACCGCTCGCGTTTGGCCGGTTTTCCCCATGGCCATATGGTCCCAACGCCTCTCCCGCCTCTCCTCTGCTCGCCATGAAAGCTTAACTTGTAATTCGGTAAAAATGAGAAGCCCGCATCCCCCCTGTGCACGGCTGCTCTGTGGGTTTTTCCAAGAGCTGTAATGAGGAATGTTAGACAAACACCTTTAATTAAAGGAATGTTTGTTTAGTGTAATTAAATGCCTAAGGAACACCGCACTGTTGCAACCTCGGATAGTTTTGCAGTGCGTGCTGTACCTTGCGATACTCGAGTGAGAGGGAAATAATGCAAGCGACAACCTAGCAATAAACACCCAAATATTAAGCAGCGTCCAAGCCATGCTACCCGTTTACCAACGCCTACGTGTCAAGAGGAACCAGCACTCCTGTATCAGCTGGAACAGGAGAAAAACTTGAGAAACTCAGTTACAAAAATCCTGAAAAATACAGAGGATTAAACCCCAGCCCCAAACTCACAGCGTTTTTAGTCCCATTTCCTCTACTCTCTTCAACTACCTTTCTATCCGAGCAGAAAAGAGGAGTCCTTTGAAGAACGAGACTTTCGACGCCGCTCCCAGAGCGGCACAGGACTTGTTTTTATGTGACAAAAGTATTCCCCTTCCTTTCCAGCCGCCTCCACGGCGATCCAGCGCACTGCCAGCCCCGAGTGAAACCCAAGTCTCCCGCCTGGCAGGGTGGAGCATTCCCTCCGGGCTGCAGCTCCGCTCCGCTTTTCGCCGAACTGCCGCAACTCACTCGAAGTTTTGGGGCGTTTATTTTGTGAAGACAAAAGGAAGAGAAGCGGCGGGACCCACGGCGGGGGCCGGGGCTAGGCGCGATAGCGGCACTCGAGATGTTTACCGCGACTTCGAGCCCCGGAGCCACGCGGGCGGCGCGGTGCCCTTCCCTTCCCTTCCCCGCCTCTCGCCCCTGCACCTCCCTAGGCCGCTTCTCGCTCTCCAGCGCGGCATCCCCCCCGGACCCCCGCCCCGCAGGTGGAGCGCGCCCGCCGCGACCCTCGGAGAGCAGGAGGGAGGGCAGGAGGGAGGCAAAGAGCGAGCCGGAGCCGGAGCCGCCGCCGCGGCGCCGCCGCTCAGCCCCCGCGCAGTCCCCGCGGCGCCGCTCCGCTCCGCGCCGCGCCCTGCCCGGCCGCCGGGCGCAAGGTCACCGCTCCGGCCGCCGGCCAGGGACCGGCCGCGGCTGGAAAGCCCCTACCTGGCAGCGCCGCCGCCACTATGGCGGGCCGCGCCGGGCCACGCCGCCGCTCGGCACTTCCCACCTCCCGCCGCCGGCGGAGCTGCGGCCGCCTCCCGCCTCCTCCTTCCCGGGTCCCGGCGGCGGCCCCCGGGCCCCGCTTACCGCGGCTCGGGGAGAGGCGGCGGCCGCCGACGGGGAGCTGTGCCCGCGCCGCTCCCGCCGCTGCTGCTGCTGCTGCCGCCGCGGCTGCAACAAAGGACTTCCGCCCCGCCGCGCTGCCGTTGCCGCAGCGCCGGCTCCGCCGCGACCGCACGGAGCCGGACCCCTCCCCTCGGCGGCCGCGGCTCCCGGCGCCGCCGCTGCCAGCGCTGCTGCGCCGCCGCCAATGCCGGGGCCCGGCGGGCGGCTCCCTGCCGCGCTCCGCTCTCCTCCCATGCCGCCGGGGACGCGGCGCGGGCTGGCGCTGCCGGAGCCCCCCGCTGCCCGGCTCCTCCCCGCCCGTCCTCCGGCGGAGCCCCCGGACCCGCGGCGGGGCAGCGTTCGGCTTATCCCACCGACCGGCGGGCGCCCACCGGGACCCCTCGGCCGGGCTGTCCCGCCTCGCTGCTCTCCCGGCCCCCGCAGTCCGCCCCTTCCCCGCGCACCCGGGCTCGCCGCAGGGACCGGGGCGTCTCCGCTTTGCCCCCGATGCAGCCCTGGCCGGTGCCAGCGGGGAGGCTCCGGTCACCCGTGGGGCTGTTGTGCCCGCAGCCCCACGGCCCCCGCGTGGGGCTTTTCAGCTGCGAGAAAACCACTGCAAGCTGCGTGAGGAAGTATTTCCTTCTCGCTGCAATTTCACACGTTAATACCTCCGCCCTCCCTCCTGGAGCTTCACGGTGATGCAGGAGCACAGGGCTGGCAGCCACCGCCACGCTCCGTCACAGACCCCGAGAACAGCGCTTTTTTTCATCCTTCCACGAGCTGCTCCAGGCCCTCTTCCCACCAGTGTCTGGACCTCTCCTGTCTGACAACATCCAGCTTCTCCGGAACTATCCCATGTGAGTAAGTGGGATTTCCGGCCCCCCTGCTATCTGCCGCAGATCTGAGAGAAAACATAAGCCAGGTCAGGCTTTCCCCCACGTCTTGCCACTTGACTTTTCCACCCCTAGAGTGACATTTGTCCTTCAGCACAAGCATTGTAAGTGTTTAATCCGCACAACTCCGTCATTCAGTTTCTGGAGATACCATTGTTTTTATGTTGCTGCAACTGAGATCCCTCTAAGTACCTGACAAGCTAAAGGGGCAAACTTAATCATAGCACAACTAAGATATTTTATTACAAAATTGAAAATGGCAAAAGTAAAAAAAAAAAAAAAAAAAGGGCAACAAAATAAAATGTCACAATGTTAAAATGTACCAGCATCCACCCCTGCTTCAGTGACCCTGAAGGTTTTCTGGAGGCATCCCTCCTCTGTGTAAGCAAACAGGACAAACCCAACTAATGCAATCCTAGTTTCCAAATGGAGGATCAGCCCTCCCTTCTGGGTCTGTCTGGGGATTTTCTAACCACTACAGAATAAAAGCGGAGCTTTAATAATGTCTTTCAGAATGTGTCTAAAAAATCCCCGTTTCCCCTCTCACTCTGCTTGAGCCTTGTCTCAGGGGTACATAGCAGTGTCAAGGGAAAAAAAACCTCTGTGGCTGTAAGACACCAGCTCCCACAGAAGATGGAGGAGCTCCCACATTACAGCTACTTTGTAGGTTTTCCTGTTCTATAGGAAGTTAAATAAACTGCCTCCATAAGCCAACAGAGTCGTGGTTTTCAAATCACACTGAAAAGTTGCTTTTCTTATGGTTCAAGACTCTTTTTCTCCCCACCTCTTTACACACCTCAAGGCAGCACAAGCCAAGAGCACCCATGAGGGGCTTGTGCAGCCTTTTGCTCTGTCCCATGTGCATCACAATGGGAGCTCCTGCCACCTCCGGTGGGGCACAAGGCTGTCCCCCTTTCTCACCACCCCCGTTCTCTTACTGGCCTTGCACCACACTTACATCTCCTATTTACTGTTTTTAAAAAATTATTATTTTCTGAGAGGAGGAGGGAGCAGAAACACCCATGGGGAGAGCTGTGATTATGTCCTGATGTCTTTCTGACCCACCAGCATAGGCTGTGTCACTTTGTATTGGCTTTGAGTGATATCATTGCCTGTGTTTTACAGCAAAACACCAAATTTCATTCTTCACCACTGCTTTCATCAGTTTGGCTCTAGTTTCTCTGAAGCTCCTCAAAGTCCTCTTTGGACCAGAGTCAATCTAAATAACATGTAAATAATTAATCATTTAAATAAATAACATGCCATCTGCAAATAGCGACTCGCTCTGTATGCAGGTTAATAAATATGTTAAATAACCCAAAACAGAGTACAAAACCTTGAGCCACCTACTGCCAACCTCTTTTGGGGAAGAAAAGTGGCTACTAATATTTATAGGAGCCAGCAGGATTATAGCTCCATGATCTCTCAATTCTGCTGCTGGGCAAACACAGGAGGGAAAGATGGTCCCTGAGTCCTGTGAGCTTTATATTTAAAATTGAAGAAACAAAACATAAGGCAATGGAAAAGATAAAGCTGTGCTGGTCAGTGGGATAAGCAGCAAACACATGGATAAAAATTCTTTGGAGCCTACAGTCTGTCATGTCTCAGCCCATCTTCATCACCCACCAAGGCTCAGGCTGCCTGGAAACAGCCCCCTAAGCTGGTGCATTCTGGTGGCCAGAGGCATTATTTGCCTTAAAAATTCAAGGATTGCAGCTATGGGGATGCAAAAAGGAAATGGACTACAAACTATCAAATGCTGAGAGGGAACCAAGAGGAATGATCCGAGACACTGAGGATCTTCTGCAGAGGCCCTGAGTCAGCAGAGATGCCATGGAGGAGGTAGGTGTGATAGATCTTGGAAAATGCACCAAAATCATGACAAGTGCACACAAATAGTGATTTTCGCTGCCTTTTCCAGCTGGAAGAACAACCTGTGACCATCAAATTAACGTGGTGGCAGCAGGACGCTGTACGGACTGGACGTGTGAACAGGCTCAGAACGCAATCTGGTAACACTGATCGGAAAGACACCTCAGAGGTGGTAGTGAGTGCCAGAGCAGAGGGGTCGGGCTCGCCGGGAGAGAAGCCCATCCCTGCCCATCCCTGCCCGGGAGGGGCTGCTGGTGGCCAGGCAATCGCGGACAAGGGTGGGAGTGCCGCCTGTGCCTCTTCCTCTGCCTGGCACCTCAGCCGGCACAGCTGCTCTCGCCTAAAATAACCCCTGGTTTAACATCAGTGCGGGAGGCCTGACAGAGAAATGGTTCGTCCGCAGCACTCGTGGTGCTTAAGGCAGCACACAGAGGCTGCAGACATTGGTGAGGAAGCCGGATCGTATCTTCTCATCCATTCCCGGCCAGACCGGGGAAGCTACTTTT
>QUSF01000004.1:2061282-2072888 GCA_003676055.1 Chloebia gouldiae | reverse complement strand
GCCCGCCCGGCAGGAAGCGCGGGGGGGCAGCGCCCACCCCATCCGCCGGGCGGGCAGCGGGGGCGGGCGGCGGCGGCGCTTCCGCGCGGGTGAGCGGCTGCGCGGGCGCGGGGAGCCGCGGGGCCGGGAGCGGGGGAGGGCAGGCAGGGAGGGGAGGGAGGCGCCGGGTCCGCGCCGCGGGCAGGCTGCGCTCGCCGCCTCCCGATGCGCCTCGTGTCTCCCGCCCTCCCCCCCGCAGTAATTTTCCGCGGAAACAATAGCAAATATCGGCGTTTATTTGCGCAGGGGCCGCTGGCGGGGCGGGGCGAGGCGAGGGCGGCTCGGCCCGCACAATGGGGGCTTTGTTGGACGCACAGGGCTCCTCTGTGCCGGAGCCGCCGGGCTCTGCCCCGCTCCCCCGCGCTCCCGCCGCGGCTCCCCGGCGGCAGAAAGCACCGTCAGATCACGGGGGAAACGCCAGCCGCGTTTAAAGTTGGTGCTGACGCCCCGCCGAGCGTAGTTAATCAGCGGGAGAAGCATCTCTGAGTGTAGCTGGCAGGTGGGAAAGTCCTCGAGAGGTCTTGAGCTCGGTGGTGGGTTTGAGCAGCAGCGGTGGTATCAGAAGGAGAAGCTGTTAAATAAGGGTGCAGGGACTATCTGGAGGAGGGAGGAGGCTTCATGCCAGGCGTCCATCTCGTTTCGGTGGTGAGAAGTCAACATTTGAGCCTTTGGGAGCTCTCTGACTTCCTAATGAGATGAACATCTTGTTCTCTTGCTCCCAGGCACACCATGGATACCACCGGCCACAGCGTCCTCCTCCTCCAGCAGCTGAACATGCAACGGGAGTTTGGCTTTCTGTGTGACTGCACAGTTGCCATTGGAGATGTTTACTTCAAAGCCCACAGAGCGGTGCTCGCTGCTTTTTCTAACTATTTTAAGATGATATTTATTCATCAGACGAGGTAAGAACGCACAGCTCTCCTCTTTATCCTTTTACTACTCTCAGCATTCTGCTTTTTCTTCCTTCTAAAGACATAAAACTAAAATTGAGCATAAATGGGGATGTTAGGTGGCCTGAGATTATTTTCCTAACCCAGCACAGGCCTTGGCTCTCTAAACCATCCCAGTCCAGAAACACCACCCTTTAAAACCACTTTCTTAGTCAGCATATGGCAACATCAGACCCTGCATTTTGGAGATGAGGCATTTGTGTGACCAGATAAATAAAACATGTAAGTACCATCATCTTCCTGCACTGAGAGCCCTGCAGGTTTAGAACCCAGGGATATCCTGGTACCTCCTGCCCATGTGCAATATGTCCAGTACTTTGCCTTAGGTTGTTGTCAAGCTTGCTGGGTGAGACTGTCTTTTTTGGCAGGATCCACAGGCTTGAAACAATTGCGAAGCTGTGGCCTTATCACAGTTCTGTGCTTCAGACTCTTGGAGATAAGGGCTGAGATTGAGATCATCAATTCATTTCAAGCTGTTGTTCACATGCTTCATCTGGCCGGGTCAGGAGTGGTTCTGCAGGTATAACAAGAGCAGTGCCATGGTCTGGCCTCTGACCTGGGGCTGGCTGCTTGTGATAGATTAAACATTCTTCATTCCCCTTCCTTTCTGAGGGTCGTGGCCTCCAGCACTTCTGCAAGATAATCTTTAGGATCAGCTGCATCGCCCATTGGCTGGAAGTGAGATGAGTTAACTGCCCTTCCCTGTGGATGTTGTTTGCTGACACTTAGTGCAATACTCATAAAGATTACACAGTACTGGCAGCTGAACTTCTTACTCAGATAAATGGAGTGGCACACAGTAGTGATGCACAGCCTGCATGGCATTGCTGCGGTGCCGTGTGCTGCAGCTGACTCTGCATGGGAGGGATGGAGTGGCCAGGGCTGGTCACTTGCACCAGCTTTAGCTGCAACTGTGCACATGGTCTTCAGAATCACAGGGATAAACGCAGACTTAGGCACTTGGCTTTGCATACAAAGCTTCTGCTCTTCTGCAGGACTTGGCAGGGAGTGCTGCTTGTAAAAGTGCTCTCACAGCAAATGGGCAGGTAATGGATCAGGATTTGGAACCCTCTATGTACTTAATCATCTGTTTTGTTTCAGCGAGTGCATAAAAATTCAGCCTACAGACATCCAGCCTGACATATTTAGTTACTTGTTACATATAATGTACACTGGGAAAGGGCCAAAGCAGACTGTCAGCCAGAGCCGGCTGGAGGAGGGCATCCGCTTTCTGCACGCAGACCACCTCTCCCACATCGCCATCGAGATGAACCAGGCCTTCTCCCCAGAGCCGGTCCACTCCTCCAACTTGTACGGGATCCAGATCTCCACGGCACACAAGCTGGCAAAGGAGCGCCTGGGAGCGAAGGAGAGCCTGCCCAAGGCGGGCGGCAGGTCTGCGGCGCAGGGCGATCACCCGCAGCTGCAGCTGTCCCTGGCCATCGGCCTGGACGACGGCCCCCTGGACCAGCAGGCCGCTCGCCCCTCGGCCCAGCCCGCGGCTCTGGCCAAGCCGGCGGAGGAGCGCCCGAAGCTCTCGCTTTCCATAAAGCAGGAGAGGTGCGACTCGGAGCCCGTGGTGTCCCAGAGCTGCACCCCTCCTTCTCCAGACATAGCGAGCCCCATCCTTGCCAAGGGCAGCCTCAAGGTGCACTTGTGCCACTACTGCGGCGAGCGCTTCGACTCGCGGGACGGGCTGCGGCAGCACCTGCACACCCACGTCTCGGGCTCGCTGCCCTTCGGCGTCCCGGCCTCCATCCTGGAGAGCGGCGACCTGGGGGAGGTGCAGCCTCTGGCTGAGGACAGGGAGCCTGGGGATGGCCATCGCCTCGGGGCCTTCCTTCTCAAGGAGGATGAACATCAGCTGGAGCATCCGAGCTGCAGCGACCTGGAGCCCCTGCAGATCGGGCAGCTCTCCCTCATCTCCAAGGACCACGAACCGGTGGAGTTGAACTGTAACTTTTCTTTCTCAAGGAAAAGAAAGATCAGCTGCACCGTCTGCGGCCGCACGTTTTTCCGGAAGAGCCAGCTGCTGGAGCACATGTACACGCACAGAGGGAAGCAGCACAAGTACAGCCGCTGCCAGCGGCTGGAGAGCCCCAGCACGCCCAGGTTTCACCCTTACTGTGACAGCGAGAGTGTGGGTAAGAGCTCCAGCTTGTCCCAGGACCACTTAGATGAATGTATACTGGAGCCAGATCTCATCCAAGAAAGCGTTGATACGATCCTGGTAGAGTAATTCTCCCCCTTCAGATGCTGAAACTGGATGTTTTGGCATTCTCCACCTAGGGAGTGGCTGCTCTGTGCAGCTGAATTTCTTGAGCCACCGTTCCCCTCACTGCTGAGATAACTGTGAAGGAGTGTACTTTGACTTGTGTACTTGCTTTTTTTACTTCTCAAACTTTTAAACTTGAGTTAATTCCCATCTAAGTCATTCTTGGAAGCCTCTGTGTAACTCAGTTATGTTTTTCCTGAATGTGAGCTTATTCCTACTCTGCTTTACTGGAGTAAAGGCTGTATTGCTGGGTGTGAGGTTTAAACATTGTCTAGTAACTCTGTGTGGTGCCTAGGACTGTTTGTATCCCATAGAATTGCTCTTCTGAAACCAGATGGATGGAAGTGTAGAGGGAAATACTTACTGTGTTTCCCAAACAGTTTGTTTATAATGAAAATAAATATCTCAAGGAGATGAATCCTGAAGTTCATGTTGTTCATGTAACTGCAGTTAACAAATCTCTGCATAAATATTTGCAGGAGCCATAAGGCTGCTCTTTTCAAGGGAATTGGCAGTGTTGATGTAGGGGTGGCAACCTTCATTTTGACAAGCCCTGGAGTCCTCATCTGTCTTCTAAATTTACTTTTAAACTCTAGGGATTTGCATGTGTTTTCCCTCCTTCCTACTCCTCCCTCGTTCACTGCTGCTGCATAAGCAAGGACAGATTTTGATGCCCCTCTAGGACCATGTTCATATTCCACTGTCTTCTCTGCAGGGAGGAAGGAAAGCTGCAAAGGAGTGTTCTCCCTTCTTTGAGAGGAGACATACCCTAACTTAAGTCTTTACAGGATTAAATGCCATGCACGTATTTTCTGAGTGAAAATGATTTCTGACTTTCTAAACAGCTTGGAGTAAACACATTTTAAAATATTACAATCTGTATATTTGCTCAGAGCAAATACACAGCCTGTTATTTTTTCTCTGTTTGCAGAGGCACTGTGAGATGGTAACATGCAAGTTTTTTGCCTTTCATATAAACATAAAATGGTTTGGGCTGGAAGAGACATTAAAGATAATCTAATTGCAACCCCCCTACCATGGGCAGGGACCCCTTCCACTAGATCAGGATGTTCAAAGCCCCATCCAGCTTTTCATTTATCATTATCTGAAGGGTAATATCCAAGAAGGGGTTAAAATGATACCTATGCCTCTTGAATTCACAGTTTGTCCCTCTCTAGTTTTTATCCCAGGCTTCCCACCAGATGGGCTGCAGCCCACCCCTCAGAGATGCTGTTACTCAGAAGGCCACGAGGAGACACACCAAGCTCTTAGAGAGCCAAAGTCTCTTCTGCAGCACAGAGCAAAAGCCTTGTGAGCTGCTCCTGTAATCTCTTTACCCAGATTTTGGGAAGCTGGAGGCTTCCTGCCAGTCCTGGTGGAGCCGAGTCATTGCCTTTGGAAAGGGGAAGCCTGAATAATGGTGTGAGAAGTTTGCTGTCAGAATGCCTGCTCCAAAGCTCTTTATAGTCGGGACTCTTGAGCTGTCTTTGATATTGTCCTCGAGCAAGAGCTGCAATTTAATCAGTGCTGAATTAAAAGACCATCTGAGGTCTTTGTAAGGGTGGTTGTTGCTTCTCCTGGGCAGGGAGCTGCTCACTTTGGGGGATGGATTGGCCACCGAGAGCTGCCAAATTGTGTTTCAAGACAAAGGGGCAAAACAACCAGACCCCGAGCCTGCCAAGATGATGTTGCAAAATGCAGGCTGTGGTTTGGAGTGTGCTTCCCTGCAAGCCCCAGTGCTCCTTTTGCTGCTGTACCCATTAAAGCTGCTCTGGTGTGAGCACATTTGAAGTCTGATTAGAAAGGCGTTCTTTGAGACAAGCAAACAAACAGAACCCAGCCAACACCCAGGCCTGTGAATGCTGCATCTGAGCACGGAGCCGGAGCCGTTCACACAGAGCATTTCCTAGAAGAGAGCCTTCTGCCTCTCTCCCAGCCTAATAGCATCAGCTAAATCACATCCAGCACAGACTGCTCATAACTGGGCAAATGCCCTCCGGCTTCCACTGACCTCTATTTCTACATGACGGGTGAAAAAAAAGGTATTTTATGGTCATCCCCTATTTGTATGTGACACTTCACTGAGTGGGCTGGCTTCTCTGGGTGCTGCTTGCTTCCCTCGGCTTGCTGCATTTAATTTAAAAACCGAGAAGTGTTTGCTGGGCTGGCTAGAGCTGTAGAAATGAGCTGTAGAGGAACTGAATATCTACTATTCAGTCAGTAGATAAGCACCTCAGATTGTCAAATAAGTGCCTAACTTGCCTGAAGTAATTGGTGTTGAAAGTCAAAAGGCTCTTGATGTCTCTGCAGAGGTAACAGGGTAGTGGTAACAGAGGTCACTATTGGGGACAGCAGCAGGGACAGCAAGCAGCAGTGCCCAAGGCATCTCTGGGACACATTGCTCATCCTCAGGTGCGTGGGCTGTTCGCTTCTTGCCCATTAAAAGGGGACCTTTCATAAAAGCTATGATCTCGGGTAAAAGAGCCAAACATCCCTTAGCTGTATGTGCTGTAGGAGGGACTCCATGGTACTGACTGCAAACACACCAGCAAAGCTGAAATGAGACACAAACAAGGGCTGTGTTCATGTCCTGTGGATCCTAGAAAAGATAAAACTGTAGAGGATTGTTTTCTGTTATCCTCACACCCCTTCTAAAAGGTGTACTTTGGTTAACCTTTGTGGGACTGAACATCTGTGACATCAAACGTCTGCCAAAGGCTTTTTGTTTTTTGCATCATTTGCAATACAAGAAATGCATTTTCAGCAGTTTTCTACTGCAACTGTTAAAGCACTGTTATAATTAAAGCAGCAGGAAAAGCTGGAGACAGAAGTCATCAGCTCCGAGTTATGTTAACATAAAAACATAATTCTCTCCAAGTCTTATGAATAGAAAATAATTTTACAGGGCAGTTACATTTGCTAAGCAAGGGCAGCAGCTGCTCCTGGATAAATCATGAGAAGTTTTATTACTGTATGTGGAAGACACTTGAATTACTGAGTGCTTAACCTTTATGCCGGTGCATGCTTGGAAATCTGCCTGACTTGCACAGCTGGGTTTGACAAATACTCATTTCTTGTTGGGGTTTGATTTTTTTTTTTATAAAAACCTAAAAAATTTTGTCACACTGTGCAGAATAATTATACTAGTGATTCCTTCCAGATATCTGTGATTGGTTAATAGATGCACATGAGCTTGGGCAAAGAAAGCCCTGAGGTGTGAATACTTCAAGGCTGGAAGTCTCACAGCTCTGATGCTGCTGGATCCAACAGCATCTGTCTTTCTCAGGCTTCTTAGGGTGCATTATAGAGCGTGGAGAATCTTGCTTTTGTGCACACTGAGAAGGTTGGACAGGGAAATTAAATTTGCTGTTGGGATGTAAACCTGAAGCAGTGAGCATTACAGTTAAAAATAAGGCCAATACGTGTAATACTACTATCATGACATTTCATTTCTTCAGTGTAATGCTGATACTGAATAGTTTTCTGGCATTTTGGAGGCAGAAAGTATTTATCCTCTGTAAGTGAAGCCTTCAGAACTGCAGTGAAAAGTGACTTCAGCATATGCAATTCAACATAATTGAATGGGACCATGGGCTATAAGTGGCCAAACTTCATGGCTTATGGAAGGCCTCCCACAGCAACCAGCCAACAGATCATGCCATATCTCTGCCATGATCTTCGGATTCCCTGTTTAATAAAACTCAGCCCCTTCTTGTCCAGGATTGCCAAAATGACTGCAACAGAGTGGGCTTCCCAGCAGTCCAGCGCTAAGAAAATACATTCTGAGCAATAAGAAATCATGAGGGAAAAGGTAATGAGGATGGATGTGCCCTAAATTACATGCTGGTTAAATATTTGCAATCAGAGCTGCGTCAAGACTGATCTCCCTGAGATGCAATCGCGGCATCTGCGGGATTTGCATGTCTCATTAAGAAAAAGTAATGACACAACTTCAAAAGCAGCCTAGGAGAGGAAATGTTCTCCACCAACTATTCTAAACCAGAGGCTGCACCCTCAGAACAAAGGCAGAGTGAAGCTCTCAGCCTTCTCTGCTGCACTGGGTTTCACCTGAGAGGAGCTGGCCCTGGGAAGCTTTGGGGGGCTCCGGCAGCCCGTGCCTCGGGGGCACCTGCCGGGATGCACAGGGCAATGTTTAGTCCGTGTGAATCCTCCTGTTACTGGCACAAACGCTGTAGGGAAACGCTGTCTAAAGCCCTCTGTCCCTCCTGGCAATCGCTGGGATTTGTAACGCGTTGCTTTGAGGACATAAAGCCAGCTATAGGCGGCGGGGCAGGGAAACCAGGGCGGCGAGCCATCGAGAAAGGTGATGGATGCAGGAGAGCCTGGCGGCAGGCAGGCAGTGGTGTCAGGCACAGGACGAGGCGAGGGCGCTAAGAAAACGCATTCTGGCGGCGGGCAGCCCCGCCGAGCCCGGGCCGGAGCGGCGGCAGCGGCGGCCGGGGCTCCGCGTCCCCTTCTGCCCGCAGCCCTCCCGGGAGGGACCCGCTCCGCCTCCGCCGGACCCGCAGCACCCCGGAGCCAGCGGGGCAGGCGCCCCAGCCTGTCATTAGGGCCGAGCATCCCCCGGCAGGCGGTTCTCCCGATCCGCTCGCTCATCCCGCGGATGCTCGGGGTGCGGGCGCGCCTTCCTGCTGCGCCTGTTGCGCTCGCCAGCCGGGCCCCAGCCCGCTCCTGCTGCCCGCAGGCTGCCCCACGCCCCTCGGGGCCGCGCCTCGGCCTCCCCTGCCTTGCTCCAGCTGGGAAATGGGATGCAAATTGTGTTTCAGGCTGTCGGGGCTGCGGCGGAGCCCGACGCCTCCGTGCGGCGCAGTCGGGGCGGTTTGGCAGGCGGGGAGCGGCGGGGGCTGCCGGCGGCATCCCGGGGATGCTCGGCAGCTCCGCGGCAGCCGCGGCCCTTGCGCTTCGCACCCGGCTGCCATCTCGGCAGGCTCCCGTCACGCCGAGCTGTCACCGCGCCGAGCCCTGACACGGCGCGGCCGCGAGGCTGCGTTGGAATGGCAAATGGTGGCAGCGAGTGTGACACGAGTGACGGGCGCCGGGGCGCGGAGATGACAGCCATGCCTCTCCAGATGGAAATCTTCTCCCAGGGACAAGGGCAAAGTGATGCCTGGTGTGTCCGTGCACCGGTAAGGGGCCGGCATTGGAGAGGCACCTCCCGAAAGGACAGCGGTGCCTGCAGAAGGGCACCTTGAAAAGGCGGTGCCGCCTCTTGCAGATTAAAGAGGTTTGGAAGGCACATCTCTGCGAGGTCTAACTTGAGGACTGACAGGGTGACTGCCAGCTCGAGCTGCAGATGATACTTTCATCTTAACAATCTGAATTGCAAAACATGTTTTCTTACCATCTCCCTCCCTTTTGTATCCAGCCTGTTTGACAGTTTTTATATAACAAAACCTACTTTAAAATGCTGGGCTGGGGTGTTTTTGCTGAAACCCACTTTTTGCCTAAGTGGACTTTAACCCAACAGCAGAAAAATTCCATCATCTGGAACAGAACTGCACTCTTCACAATTCTTTGCAAAAAGAAAGACATGTGAAAGCTGTGCCTCCTAAAAAATATTAACCTATATTCTAGCTTAAATAACTGTAAGAGAAATAACATCCTCTGATTAGGTTTTTTTTTTAAAGTAACATTTAATGTTAAGATTTTGTCCATTTGCAAATGAAAAGTATTTAATTACTTTAGTACTACCCAACAAGAGCTGACAAGAACCATTTCTCTGGGAAATAAAACTGCAGAGATAAAATCATATTAAAGCAATTATTTAAATCAATCTGTTTCTTTGGAGCAGTTCATTTTGAGTTACTCATGTTGAAAGCTTCTATCTATAACACAGGAAACATTAGGGCTTCACTGCCTGTAAATGTGGGTCTGGCTTCCATCCGTCCGTCCATCCATCCATCCATCCATCCATCCATCCATCCATCCATCCATCCATCCATCCATCCATCCATCCATCCATCCATCCAGTGCAAACCAGGATTCCTGTGTATTTTGTGAATTTATTCAATTTCTTACACACATTTGTGAATAAAAAACAAAATCAAACAACCCAAACCCAACAAAAACAACAGCAAAACCCCCCACAACCACATCATCACTTTTATATATGGTGAATATGAGAATGTCCATGATTTGTGCAGGGATTGCACCTTGGATTCAAACACCAGACTCCTGGCTGCTGTGGAGTCAGTCCTTTGAAGCCTATGGAGCTGCCATGACCTTCAGCAGCTGGAGAGCTGCCCCTGTGCATTTCTAATCCATTTCTGGTGTCCCAGGGCAAGAAAGAAAATGCAACACAAATTGTTTGTGTCATCATTGTCTACTGGCAGTTTCCACAAGGAACTTTTCAATGGATACACTTGTTTTCTGCTGGGCTCAGTGTTGATTTAACAGAAAAGCTTTTTATCCCCCTGAAAGCCTTTCTGGGTATGAGTTATGCTATTTAAACACCCTTTTCTTTGCTGCTAATATAAAAAAGCTGTGGGAGATGAAAATACTCAAAATGACACAGCGAAGCAGGGATAGGGAACTTGTTTGATATAGAGCTGAATTGTCCCCACTGAGGAGAGAGCTGGAAACATCTGGGACAAAAGCAGCAGCACAAGCTGTGGGGTGAGCAGAAGAATCACTTCCATAATTCAGAGGGTAGCAAGCAATTAATTTCTGGGTAAGGAGCCAGACAGCTCAGAAGCAAGCTGAACAGGACCATAAAAATGATTGGATATCAGGAAAAAAATATTCCCTGAGAGGAGTGTCCAGCATTAGAACAGGCTACCCAGGGCAGTGGTGGGGTCACCAATCCTGGAGGGATTTAAAAAATATATAGATGTGGCACTTGGGGACATGGTTTAGTGGTGGCATTGGCAGTGTTTGGTGATCTTAGAGGTCTTTTCCAACCTGAATGATCCTGTCATTCTATGATAATTCCAGGTTATTTTGGCTGTTGGTGAGGATGATGGTCCTTAAGTCAAGCCACCTTTGGTGCTCTGGCACAGCCATGCAGCCACATCCTCACAGGATCCCTGGCCCGGCACTTTTTCACAATAGTAAATTTATCATTCCTTCCATGAAAGAATAAATGTTTTATTAATGTTCTACTCTCTAATCATAAGGAAGTAGTAGAGAGTCTTAATTAAGTCATTAGCAGCTGTTATGAGCCTATATTTTGTTCTGTAAACCTGAAAGAATAAATAGGATTAATACTATTAAGAATTTATAACTCCCTTCCCCCATATTTTGTGTATATTTTAAACTGTCTCAAGAAATTACATGAAGGATATTATTAAAAAACACCAATTAGGGTGTGGGGCCAATTTGATCTGCCCCAGAAAGTGCCAAAGCACCAAATGTGCTGCTCCCCCTCCCAAAATGCCAGGCCCAACCTGAACGCTGTCAGCACCACCCTTGTCAGTCTGCAGAGCCTCAAACATTTTCCTCGGGTGCCACAGGGTATCTAATAGGGAATTTAACCTTGGGGCAGCAGGATAGCTTTTCTTAGCTGCCAGAGATTTGTGACCCTTTACAAATTCCTTACAGCAGTCCCTGGGCAGCCAGGACTCTGTAGTAGAAATGACTGACCAGCAACCGAAAGGAAATGTCATAGAAAGGGCAGAGGAGGAGCAAACCTCCAAAGAATTTGGATCTGCCAGCAACATTAAGATTTCTCTCTGCTCACTGTATGACTGCCTGAAAAAGCTGGACACAACAGAGCACCACTGTGAGTTAATCCTTTCACATATAAAATCTCTCCATAGCTGCCCACTCAATCACAAGGCAGGAAAACAACAGGTACATTCAGCTTTAATGAAATAATCATCAGTTCTATGTACAGCTATAACAGAGGGAAAACCAGATACAAGAGAGGATGCAAACCCAACCCCTGACACGGAGCAAGTCACAAGGCAGGGCTGGACTAGGCATTTCTGCCATTCTCCTCCTTTTTTGAAGACATGTTTCGCCTAAAAGGCAATACTGAAATAACACCAAATCCTCCCAAAACAGCTTAGCAGGCTGACAGAGCATGACAGCCTGGCCCCGTGGGGTAATTTTGTGTTTATTTACTAAAGCTCGGACATCCTCCTCTGCAGCTGACTCCAGTGGGATCCCACAGCAATGCTGCACCCTTTGCTCAGCACCAGCCTGCCACAGTGCCCAGTGTAATCCCACAAGCCTCTCCAAGCATCAGGATGGCTCTTCCCTGGGTGCTGCGACAGCTCCAAAGGTACATCTAAAAGTCCTTTAAAAGTCCCTTTTTCAAAACTATGGCAAGATACCTGGAAAAAGCAGTATGAAGTACAAAGCCATTAAAATTGTAGACA